>PNEQ01082203.1:0-13521 GCA_003012365.1 Medauroidea extradentata | reverse complement strand
TGGTTTCAGATTTGTTCGAAACAAAACAAGAAATAAAAGTAAAGGTAAACATCCTGTGAACAAACCCTGTAACCGTCCTCCTGTCTCGGTGGCCAGAAACGTGCAAACACCCTCAGCCTGGTTGCAGCATGTTTGCAAACACCCTTGTAAACAGGAGCGCTAAAATGCCAATTCAACCGCTAAAATACGCCTTCTCTTCAGTATTAAGAACATGGTGTCTACTGGGAAACCACAGCTTTTTGCCACTGTTGAAGTGCAAGGATATTCTTAACAGTGTAACCTAGGAACCCTAATAAAATTAAAAATTGTACTTGTAATGAGTGAATAACTTATCAAATTCATCACTCTGCATTGTAACCTGCATTTGCATTCCAAGAGCAATGCATTGTTGCAGAAGGAACATTGTTATTGAAGGAACAGCAGCACTTCTATCAATATGTGCTGGCATAAAATAACATGTCTAGTTTTCTTTCTTGTGAGTTTTCTTTGTTCGTTACTATACAGTATTATTTAATACTACTATTTATGTTAAATGTTCACATTATTTTTGCATAATTTTGTATTTATTTGTTGTACAACATAGGTCTGCATTATGTGTGCTGTTATAATGTTGACATGAACCATATACCAAATTAATTTATGCTCTCTATGGAATCACTGTGGAATTGTTTAAAAATAAAAAATATATATTGGCTTAACTTTGGCCTGGTGGGGTTATCCCAAAGTTCTAACTTCGTAGACTTTTTGAATTTTGGTAAACTTCTCATGGGTTGTTTATCAAGCTAGTACAGTTAGTTTTATGATATCTAGCCAAATGATTCTCACTAGGTAAAATAATTTTTCTGGACACTAATTGGCAAATGTCTCTGTTCAGTTTTGTCAGTTGTATAGTCCCAGCATTTTTTAAACATATTTTTAATAATGTGTATCTTCCATAAAAACTGAGTGGAGTAATATCCATGTGATCAGTTTATAATTTAAAGAGATGTAGGTCTGCAATATTAAGTATTGGTCTAGGTCACAGTTGGTCCTATAGTTTACCACTGCCTTGTGGGTTCATTCTATGTAGCCTACTGCAGTCATTGTTGAATGTAAGGGAAACATTACTAACAGATTAGACATTATAGGCTACTACCAAACTTACAACCAATCAAAGAGAATTTAATGCACAAATTGTATCCTAGTTTTCCTGTCATTTATGTGTGATTAATTGGCATGTTTTGTTCTCTTGTTTGTTAGATAATTGATACAGTTAATTGAAATACACACAGGTAAAGTTTACTATTATACTTTTAAGATATTAAAGTTTCTATGTTTTGTAACTATTGGATACTGCCAAGTGATATTTTGGTATTCAGCTAAGTAGTGTGAACAGAGTAGGTACTACAGTATTTAGGAGGATAACTGCATTCTGCAATCTGTGTGAGACAGGTTAATAGCAGTGTGTTAGGGGGGGGGGTAGGGACTGTAGCCCCACCACACCACTACTCACTTTGCCTCAAAAATTGAGTGAAACTAATTTCATATTTAAAAAAAAAATATTTTACCAGTTGAACATACAACTTTTAAAATAGCACTATTTTGCAATTTTAAATCAAATTTTCCCAAGGGAGGACCCTGGATCCCCAGCTTTAAAGGGTTGGTCAGTGTTTATTTATCATATTTACAGGCTAAACCCCCTTTTCCCACCCTCCCCCCACCAACTTCCTTGTAAATGTCCTGCCTTGTGTCACTGGTGTGGGATATGTTGTTAGTTTTTATTATCCTATTGTGGGCAGATAGTGTCACCACTTTCCATCAAAATTAAAAAAATTCTTGTACAGTATGTAACGTAATGGTAGACATGATAACAATTTTAATTAGATGATTGTGAATTTTTGTCATGTTATTTTGTGTTAAGAAACATAAAAAATAGTATCTGTTCACTGTAAAGAAGTGCAGTTTTAAATGATAAAGATTTTGTAACTGAGGTGAGTGTTCAGCATGTTGTTGGTGTTTTTAATTCAACAGTAGGCCTAAAAACTTTGGCGAAAAAAATACTAGTAAGATGAGATATATGACCTTCCATTTTGAAAGCAGTTGAATTCATCATTAGGGATTTACATGGAACATGTTTATGTGGTTGATGTTTTACTGGACCACGTGTAAATTGTACATAGTAAGTTATGTCTACTTAAACTGTTGTTCATTGTAATTAATTTTGAAGTTACAAAATGTGCAACTTCCTGTGAGACTGGGTTATATGTACAAGTATCAATTCTTGTTTCGTATTTCGAAACTACAAGATATTTTTAATTTATTCTCTAGTCTTTAATTATATATATTTTTTACCGTTTTGACTTGTGTCTTGGCTATGTGTTACAGCTTCAGTTTGCAAAAATTACAATTAAAGTTGTTGACCAGAAAAAATTGACAGTGAGAGAGACCTACATTAAATAATTTTCACTGCCCCTTCCCCCTTTTTATTTTCTACGTGAACCACAAAGTTCTGTAAGTTAACTTTCACTTTATCAAATGTTTTTGTGTATCACTAATTGTGACTTGTGATGCTCACTAAACTTAGTAAAAAGTTCACTGTAATGTGTCAAGTACTTGAGTGCCTTGTGCTTACACCTTTCAAAATATGTTTTATTCACCATGTAACTTATTGGCTGTAAAAATATTTAGGTTTTTTTTTTTTTGTCGTTTGTAATTTTTTCTGCTAATAAATTAATGTATATTTGTTACCTTAAAGTTTGTGAAAATTCTTATTTGTTTTTCAAAGTTGGTTTGAAACCAGCTGTACAGTTTATGTCGTCTTCCTGTAGATAATGCGGACATATTTCAAATTTTTAGAATTTGCTGCAAATTTAATTTGATTAGCAATTTTAACTAGCTTTGCCACAAAGCTTTTGTGCTGGAAAACATGTATATGTACTCCCAAATGAAGGTAAGCCTACTCAAAGTTCAGTCGTAGGATTTCACAAGTTTTTTGCCTGTACTACTGAATATGAAGAAATTTTCTAGAATTAGGTGTATAATTTCTAGCAACTTCATGTTTTTAGATGATTACATAATAATTACAAGAAAATATTATTCCCTCTAAAGTGAATTTAATAAGATTTGAAAACTTGGATTTGCTGACATTATCAACATTTTAAAGTATTTTTGTAATACACTGATTGATACTTTTAAAAGTCTACTAATACTTTAAAAGTCATTCAAGAATATGTTTACTATGGCAGAAATGAAGATCTGCCTGTCTTAAGTTTTTAGACTTAGGGAAGGGGTCCATCTAAATAATATGTAAAGTGGGTGTGTAATAAGGTAAGCCTAGTAATTGAAATAGAATTTTATAAATGCTGATTGCTGATCTCTCAACACTTGTCTCATCTCTGAGTGGAAGGCGTTCAACTGGCATGTGGTGTATTAATTTATTTTATTTCCTTCCATCGGATGGAGTGTGTCAATGGTTTTATAATACACATCATTAAAGATAAAACAAATAATTAAAGATTTAACAATGTTCAGTAAACACATTTACATCATTTTACAATTACACATGAGATAGGCTATTTTGCAGTTATCAATAGTTCAAACATCTGACAAAATTACAGTAACACATTAAATACCAAATTATTTACGTAGATCCAAGGTACAACAAAATACATTACTCACTTGTACTTAAGCCTATTTACTGCACATAAACCGAAAAATATAATCATTGGATTTACATTTAAGTTTACATAATTTTGATTCCTATGAGTGCAGATAGAATTTGTAGGCCTATCAGTTTGGTCTAAATCACCTTATACCGTGGTCTCATTAGATAGCTTTATTAATTCATTTCACACAGTTTACATTTACATGCTCATAGTATTCGTTTACTGAAAGAAGGTGTGAGTAGGTAAGAAGTTCTTCAGTCTTATTTTAAAAGATTTGTATCTGTGAGAGACTGGTTTTTTATTTCTTTTGGTAATACATTAAATAATTTGATACATGACCATGATATTCTTTTTTTAAAAGAGGAAAGTGAGGATGGTTGGGAATGGAATTGTTTTTGGATCTTGTGTTGTGATTATGTTTTAAGTTTGAATTTATTGCTATGGTCGGGTACATAAACCAGGGTCCCTTAAATATATTGGGATATAAGAGAAAGTGTTTTCAGTTTTTTAAACAGTGGCCTGCAAGAATCTTATTTTTAATTTCTTTTTTCAAAGGATTTTTCCTGCCATTTTTTTTTCAGGAGAAAAGTATTTCTGCTGTCTACTGAATTTCTCCAGTAAACAATCCCATAATAGAGTGGAGGTTGCAAAAATATAGACTCCTTAATATTTTGTCAGACAATAATGACGGTAAATCTATATATATATAAATGTTATGTTGGTTTGTGTACGCTTCAAAAACTCAAAAAGTTCTGCACCGATCGAGCTGAAATTTTAGCATGATATATACCCCGCATCAAGGATTGTTTTTATCTAATTTGCGACCGCAAAAAAAAGCGAGGAAAACACTCGCTGACAACTCAGGTATTGTATAAAGTTTGGAGTGTGGGAGGGGTGGGGTTACGGGTTCGTATCCCGTGCAAGACTTTGCGATGGGAATTACATGACATCATACAAGCGTATTGCACGCGCTCTTTACACTGTTATTGAGTACGCTAGCTGTTAAATGCCGGGCAGCTGTTTTGCGGTGGAAGCCGCAGCCGGGCAGCTGTTTTATAGAGAAATAAAGATGAATTAAAAAAAGAAGTCCTGCAATTAAAATATGCATAGCGCAGTGGACTGGACAAATCTGTTTGTATTTGATGTTTTAAAGATAAACAGTGAATATAGTATAACATAGAATATAGTATCACCATCAATTAACACGTAACTAAAAGTTAGTTACTCTTTCCTATAGTACACGCTGGCGAAGCCGCAACGGGACAGCTAGTACCTTAATGAAAAGATTGCTGAACTTAATTTTTTGGTTACATTAGTTACATGTTTTTTCAACTTAAATTGTGTATATGTAAGCCTAGAAATTTTGTAGATTTTGTGTTATTTATGAAGATGTCGTCACATTTTATTAAAGTTTCTGTAGGCCCATTTGTAATTCCGCCTGCTGGAAAATCAACTCAGTTAGTATTTTCATAGTTTAAAGTTAGTTTATTAGCTAGAAACCATTCATTAATCTTTGCAAAAATGGAGTCTTTCCTTTCCATTAACTGCTCATGAGTTTTAATATTTTTTAGAATGTGTCATCAGCAAAGAGCACTTGTTGATTCTGGTTCCAGATTGAGAGGCAAATCGTTAATAAAAATGAGAGAATAGAGCCTTGAGGGACTGCAATGTTCTATATATTCTGGTTGTGATGTAACATGATTTGATGTTGTATAATCTTCTATTACTACTTGCTGTTTGCGTTGTGTCAAGTAGGAAACAATTAATTTATTCGCTGTACCTGTTATACCATAATGGAGAAGTCTTTGTGAGTAGAATGTTATTTACGCAGTCAAACACCTTCGACAAATCATACACGACTCCAATCTTGTGCAGGTATGTCTCGTTTGAAAATTTTTACATTCCTGTCAGTAGTAAGCCTAACCTTTTTTGAATTGTTAATTTGTTTTGGTATTGTTGTACTGTAAATGTTTAGTAGAGTAATTATTTGACCATCGTGATCATATAGATCATTTATGAACGGAAGGGTAGTGAGGATGTTAAATTCTTCGTTTACAAATATTATCTATAGCTGTAGAAGAATTGTTCCAGATACGAGTTGTTACGTCTACAGTCTGTACCAGGTTAAAAGTTGTTAATAGTGAAACCAGTTGTTTTTTAGATTTTGTACTTCCACACAAGTTTATATTGAAGTGTCTGCACAGTAAAATATTTGATGAACTAGTGTATACTACTTTATAAGTACCTTCTCAATGTTTACAATGAATATGTTAAAAGTTACCCGATGGCTCTCTATAGATGGCAATTATTATGTATTTGGTATCATAGATTATTACAGAACAAACACAACAATGAAAAAATTTTTCAATACGTATTGCGGACACATCAATATCGCTACCCAAACGTTCCATAATGCACTTGGATCTACAAAATATGAGCCTGATTTGAAACCTTCAATAGAAAGTTGAGTGATTTCACTTTCTTTTAAGTGGTGCTCGGTTAAACATAACACATTAACCTTCCTATTTTTATCCCTTCTAAAATTTGTTTCCATAAGGGTTATTTCTAATTCAACGACTTTATTTACCAGGCCTCTAGTGTTTTGATGGACTAGAGTTAAGTAAGAAGGTGAAATCATACATTGTAATTTGTCACTTCTGGGAGGGTCATTGTTACTACAGTTAGTTGTTGGTGTAGTAATGTAGTTAGTATCCAAATCGCACTTTGGTGATGACATAAAGTCCAAACTGATAATATTAAATATTAGATGCTACATTGGGCACATTTAGTCAACAGAGAGCTATTGGGGTGGTAGGTCTGTATTTTGATAACCGAGTTTTGTTTATGGCCACAGTTTTTTCCGCTAGTTAAATTTTCCTTTGCATTTAAGAGGCATGCCATGTTTGGTGTCATTGCATGTCTTAAGTTTATCATTTGCAGATTTAATTTCACTGTTTATGCACGAGTCAGGTGAAAGATCGTGTCTCATAGGTATATTTACTAGAACATTTGTATTTATTAGGTTAATAAGAGCCTTTTTTTGTTGCACTCAAAAATTTACCAGTTTCATTTATAGATATTTAATTTGTGCCCCAACCTAGTATTACATAATCTGTGTAGGTTTACCTGTTTTGGTTGGTTGGCATGACTTGTGGTATGAATTTTCTGGGGTCTTTGCTGTCCCTGCTGATTATTCTGGTGCTGCTGTGGAGGTTGATATTTTGGCTGGTGCTGTTGATACCTCTGCTGTTGTTGATGATTTTCTCAATCACAACTCCCTTGAAAGTGAATTTTGAGTAGTGACTCTGCTGTGTTATGGCTGGATAATAAAGGTAAAATTGTGTTGCATATCTAAAGGCAATTATGAAGTGTGTGTATAGAAAATTCTGAAAATTTCGAGGTTTTTTAAATTTGGCTTTCATAGAATGCACATAAGAATGGAAAATGAGAACCTGGTCCTCCGGTGTGTTACAATTTTTAAATTCTGTACCTATACAGATGCCATATAGGCATGTCGAGTAGTGTTAATCTTGAAGCTGCACGGTTAGCAGCAACTGAGGCAGAACCCAAAACAATGCATACTGCAGTAAGTGTAAAATTATGTGATTGGTATTTTATACCATTACTGTTGTTAAACTCTGTTTTTAAGACTCAGATTTCTTAGCTAGTTGTTAACTTGTAAATTACATAATACAATAAAAATATCTAATTAATTGGTTGGTAAAGTAGGTAACAACACTTAGATTGAATGTTCATAATTTTGACTATTTTCTCAGAAATATAATATTTTGAGTTAACAGTGTTGGCAAGAAAAATTGTAATTTGTTATTTATTCTAAACACTACTCAACTCTTAGTCATTAAGGGTGCTGTTTAACCTAAAGCCCTGTTGAGAGAAGGATAGGCATTCTTATGTTAAATTGTATTAGGTGATGCTTAGCCACTTGTACCAACATAAATACCACCACTTCCTTGTTTTTTCATCTCAGTACTGCCCACATTGCTTTAGATCTTGTAGGCTATTTTTCAATATCCTGAAAAGTATGAGCAAATTTTCACTTTAATAATTTAAGTATTTTTGTGGTCAAAAACACCCCAAAACACCTGCTTACATTTCTCCACATTTTATTCCTGTTGTAATGCAGAAAATGGTTTTTCTTTGAAAGCAGCATCATAAAATGTGATAGCTTCATCTAATGTAACTTAACATGTTAATCCCTATCCTTGCCTGCACTGTGGCTCCAAGGTAGACAGCACCCTTGAAATGTAATTTCCTGCTATTAAAAAAATAGATTATTTCATAGTTTGTGATAGCACAGTCAAAATCACAATTTTACTCTTTTCAGTTTGTACATATTATAATAAACAGTATTTTACTCACAGGAAAGAACTAATTAACTGCAAAAGCAACCAAGAGTTTCTTAGGATACTGTTATGATTACTCAGATGGTAACTTTTGGAGTGTTTGAAATTTTTATAAAAAGCTTAAATTTAAAATAAAAGTATCATACTAATTTTTTACTGTTTGATTTAGGGTATCCTGAAGTAACTGTATTTACACTGTAAATTTGTATTTTGTTTCTATTTGTCTGATAATTTATTCAAAAATAAATATATGCTAAAATGTGCAATGTATTAACAGTTTGGTTTTACCTTTTTAAACAAAAATAAAATATTTTTATAGTACCGGTAACATATAATTTGCGAAAAAAATGAATATTTTAATTAAAAGTTGGCAAATTAGAGGAAAACCTAAAAACATTTTGTTCTAGGCTACAATATTTAAACAAGAAGCATTGGGTGCAATTTGTGAAAATATGCTAGTAGAATTTCAAATAAGGCATCACACAGGAATACGTGTGTATTCAAAATACCTGCTTGTTTTATATTAATGTTTGTTTACTTAGAAAAAAATGGTATAATTACATAAATAAATATATTTTTTGGTACATTATTTAAAAGAATTCCTATTTAAAGTACAAGGTGCCTTTTGCTTGAATGTAATTTGTTTTGCATTGTCTTCTGTATGGTGCAGTGAACACTTATTTTTATGCAGTTCTAGCAACATACTTTTAAATTGTTTCACTCAACATGAGTTTTTTTCCCCACATGTTTGAAATTCACTGAAGACGTAATTGTTTGTGGGGGAAGAAAATGAAATTTATTTATGGGTGCATAATTACTCAAAGAAGCCATATTATCACTGTCAATTGCAAATTTGTTGGGTAGACAAAAACAGGGAATATCTTGCTTTCTCAGTTTTTGATGCTGTTCAATGTAGGCCTATACCTCTGCATGCTAATAATTTCAGAACCAGAATTTTAAAAAATTCAGTTTAATTTAAATGTAAATTGAGAATCTTAGACTGCCTTTTTATTCTAAAACAGTAGTAGTCATTGAAACAGTAACAGTTAAATTGTACCATAGCCATGCACATATTTATGGATGTACACATTTTTATGACCTACGCCAAAGTTCAATAAAGTGCTTCCGCACTTCCCATGCATCCAAAATACATACATAAACATTTACTATTATTTAAATTCATCCAAGTGCCATTGTTAGAACAATATATTTTCTGTTAATTACACAGCTTTGCGTAGCCAATAAGTTTTTGGTTATCATTAAAGTTACATTCTGTTAAAAGTTAATGGAAACATTACATATCAGCTAATAACCTATAACAGTATTTTATGAATTTCATGTAGTATATTTAATTGAATGTAGAATTAATTTACTTAATCTGCATTTCTATGAGCTGGTTTCCTAGGCCATGATCTAGGTTGGTCGTGCAGGAAATCCACTCCTGACCACAACAGAATTAATCTGTCAAAAAAATTGCTGTTTTGGTAGGTGTCAAGATGCCGAGCAACATTCAAAGTGCAATTTTTTTTGAAGGGGGGAGATAATGTTTTTGATTGCAAAAATTTAGTCTTACATGCGCTGATGAATGGTAATCCCCTGTGAAGTAATGTACTTTGTTTGCATAGCTGCCTGCATTGTCTTCTTATCTCTTGGGTAAAAATAAGCTATGGAGTATGGCATCACAGATGCTTTTCAAAATGGTCGCAAGTTCTTCCCATAGTTTGTGTTTGTTAAAGGCTTAAATTGGGATCTTCCCTTTTGCTGAATTTTCCATTTAAATATTGTTATATTATTTTAATATTACTTACAGCTGTAACATTTTACAAATGGCTTTGGATTTTGTCATAAATTGTTGTATGTGCGTTACCAGATAATTCTATAACAGTGTTTCTAAGTAAAAAAAATAAAAGAATTTTAACATTACTTGTTTTGTTCACCTTAAACATAATTTTTGTTCTGAGAGAGTTGTGCACTAATTTTCTAAATGTTCATATATTAATGTGATATCACTGTGATCTGTGATTCATAAAAATAATACTTAAATTGTACACCTGTAAAATTAAAATATTACTTCACAATTCTACTTTAAATAATTTCATGTGACAATTTCCACATCCTTGAGTCAACTCATTTTGTAAGATAAACAAAATGATAATAAATAGGTATTTGTGTGTCCACACACATATATGTTTATAAAATCATGTGATACACGTAGTATACTTAATTTATAATTATAAATTGTTTTTCTGTATGCTCCTGAATCAAGTCAGAAAATTTTAGTTGGTCACAGTGTAACAGCATTCTCAAAATGATGGCTGCTTTAAGCATTGCTATTGGTATTGAGTTCTGAATAACAGTGTAGCTGATGGCTTCTTTTAGGTACTAAGCTTGGCTGTTGATTTTTTCGCTATTTGTCTGAACTAAACTTGAATCCTTTTTTCTCGATTTTGTTGGAAGAGGCTGTGATTAGTAAATGGCTGCTGTTAATGTGTAAACTACATGCTTGCGTTTCTGCAAGAAACATCTTTGTGTAAAATAAATTTATATTATGTAGTGTTTAGATTTATTAGGTAATACAGATATGTGTTAGAACAGTATTTATAGCACGAGTGTTTAAATTATTGTAACATAATTACAGAACAGGCAGCTGTTCAAAGTAGTGTTGAGTGCATTTTTATTGTACTGTAACTATGTGATGTGTACACTTAAAATGAACATACTGTACATTGTAAATTTAAAGCGAGAATGTAATTCTTCAATTATAGTGTATGTTATAAAATTGTTAGAAATATAACATTGATTTGGATGTTGCCTCAATTCTTTAATGCTAATTCTTTATAACCCTATTTTTGTGATATTACACAAAGATATTTGTTGCTCTTTTAACACACACTCATATAAATGCTGATAATATTTTGTTGCAAACTGTGTATGTAAAGATTCATGCTGATAATTTTAATTTTAGAATTAATTTTCTGTTATGTTCGTACAATAAAATTGTTAGTACATTCACGGCTCATTTTAAGATTTGTATAAGTTAAACTTTAGTGCCTAGAACAGGAATCATGAGTAGTGTTGTGGAAAGTTTTTTTTTTTTTTTTTTTTTTCATTCCTTTCTTGCATGTTCAGGAAGTTTTTGCGAGGTCAGCCAGCGACATTTGAAGTTTGATTGTAGAAGCATTTTTTATTTGTTAACTCTGCAGTATTTGTTGTTAAATATTCATTTTCATTTTGAAAAAAATTCAGGTTTCAGATTTAAATTTATGGACTAATAATTTAATCTTATCAGCAGGCTTAGTCAAAAATTTTCATTTGATTGTGTAATGTGCTGTGTGGTATAAAACACTGTACAGTATAGTTGTGGTGAAGGGTCTATCTTGCAAACATGGGACACTTGTAGCTTCTAAAAATATTATGTTATTGACAACATCAGGGAAGCAGCTGAGAAAGGGCAGGGAATGTCTGTTCTGCATACATTGCTTATGCAGTATTTTGTTAGGGTGTAGAGATTACTTATAATTTTTGTCCTCCATTCATGGAAGTTTATAGTTTTGCCTTTGTAATAATGTTTAATACAAGTTTCTGTTATTTTTTTATGAAAGAATTTAAAAAAATTTTCTTTAGTAGGGCTACGAAGAAATTTGATGTGAATTTTTAATATTGTTCATTTTGTAGTTTAAAAAAAAAAATTTAAGAGTAGTAAATATGTAATGAGTGTGTTCTCTCTCTCTTTGTGCACTTACACATACCTGTGTGTGCATGCATGCACACGTGTAGGTTGACAGATGTACACATACTCTGTACACATGAATCAAAGTCTAGGTTGTAATTTGTAAATAAGCACCATCTCAAGTTGGTACTTTGAGAGAGATTCTTGTTAGTAAAACAGCAAACCTACATGAATTTAAAATAAAAAAAATCCTTGCACTTCTTGATATTCACTTCCTAATATTCACTTCCTAGTTGCCAGCTGAGAAACCAGTTTCTCATTACCTTGACCAAAGTAGTTGGGAATTCTTGGTAGCCTTCAGGTGACTGTTGTGATTTTGGGGGAATTTCCTCATACTTGACCTTGAAGCCAAACAGCTGGGCCACCAGTATAACGTACAGTGTTTCTTGTTTAGATGATTTGGCATGTTTTTATTCGATTACTGCAGATGTGCCTAGGAATAGAGATGGTGTTCTTTCATCATAAACTATCCTTAACTTCAGGCACACTCACATTGCAACAGTCACTATGTTCACCAGTAGGACATAGGTCAGTGTGTATCCATTCACTTAAAAAATTTTTAGATTAACAAAATATAAGTATGCACATGCATACAGAGAGAAGCAGAAACAGATGGTCAATTCAGACAGAGCTAAAATCCATTATGCAGGGCATTAGAACGTTGAATCTTTCTTAAACGGATGTGCTCGGCTGTTCACAGTATTTCTTAGGACTGATCTAGGAGGGCAAATCTATTATTGCCGTTGAAAAATGAAGTAAATATTTTAGGTATTTAAAAATTAATTTTTTTCTCAAATGTGCTAATAATGCAAGGAAATATACAAAAACCTTACTCAATCTGCTCAATAAAGTTGACACTACCCTTAAACCGTTCAAGAACCTTGTGCGAGTACAGTCAAGCAGACATGAAGATCTGTGTATGTACAATTCAATCTCTTCACATAATATACTCAGGTCTACCTTATTCCAGAGCAGGGTAGATAGCTGCAGGCAGACAAAAAACAGGAAAGTGCATGTAAAACATGTAAAAAGCAAAAACACATGCTACCAAATGTGTACACGAAAAAAAATTTGTTGTAAGGTGCTTGAATGTATATTCAACAATGGTGATGTACAGTGGCGGTGCGTAAGGCCGTGCTCTCGTGCTGTAGCACCGAGTAAAATTAAATTTTTACAAAGTTATTGTGTACTTGGTAATTTTATTAAATTTCAGGTAATGCACCGCGATTTATACTTGTAACCTTTCTTAATAAGAGATCGACTGCTTTGCGCTAAGTTTCACAGGCGAACGGAGTTTTCTCACGTAATTTCGTTCGTGTAAGCCGCCCTTTACTATGGTGTAAACCTGGCTCGGGGCTACCGCTGACTAGAGCACGGCTGTCACTCCTCTTTCCTACCCCCTGTCCTAGCCAGAGGTGTAGAGAGACGCGGGAACCTCGCCTTTATCAACACCAGCTCCGTGCAATGAGCAGAGTAGCCCTGCTATCTACTGCGCAAGCGCGCGACAGTTACGTCAGCGCGTGGACAATGATGGCCGCTCGCGTCGCGCACGTGTTCGTACATTGCAGACTTGTAAACAAAGTAATTTTCGGTGTCGCGTGGACGTGTAGCTGACTTAGAATAACTTTTATGAATAGTACTTTACTATGTATTATTATTGTAAGTTGCGGGTGTGAGTGACGTGATACTGTGCATAAATAATGAACTGCCATAGAATCTATGTTATTAGTCTTTGACGCAATGGATACATTACCGACGCTTTATGATGGGGATAATTTGGTAA
>PNEQ01082202.1:0-44058 GCA_003012365.1 Medauroidea extradentata | reverse complement strand
CACCATGTAAAAAAAAATGTTGTATGTATTTTGTAATGGCTAACGTAATGTTTATATGTTCATTAAAAAGTAAATGAAGCAAAAACACAAGCAAAATGATGTTTCAAGTTTGTATATTTTTTCAAACATTGAACATGTGATTCCCTAAAATTTTACAAATGTCAGATACCATTTTTTACACCCGAGCGCCTCAAATAGTAAGTTGCTAGAGTTAGGTAGGCTTGCCCAATAGCGTGAGCAGACAAGACTGTGGACACCTACAAGCAGTTTGGCGTTTTAAGATCGCGGAAATTAAAAATATTACTAATTTTTAAATAATTTGTTACTATTTTACTAAATGCGACAACAGTAGCTAAATTTTATACGATTTTTTTTTCTTACCGAAACAAACCGTACAGTAAAAAATCATATGTAATGTATTTATAAGTAATACTCAAATAAAATAAATTTTTATTCATCGTTATGCAAAGAAAAAATTATTTACCATTCTCTATTACCTGACCTTACATATTCAAATACTGACAGTGTTAGTTCCAACCTTCTTCCTTCAAAGTTTCAAAAACGTACGGCCAGATTCGCTTCGTAGTAGTTTTACTTATTACTTTTTACATATTTGGCGTTGTTCGTCTGCTTACAGAAGCTCAACTTGATTTTGAAAAACGGTTAGCTCGGAACTAGTGGATAAAGTCAATCGGTTAGCTCGGATCACTTTTTGAGAACACGGGAACGTTTTTTGTGTTACTGTTTAAACACTTTATGTTAAGTTAAAATTTTGGTGCACCCAAGCTAACCTCATGACTTTTCGTAAACGCCTAAAATGCTACGTGTTTACTAATTAAAGAATAAAAATTATTTGATTTTTAAAAAAAATGCTGAAATTAAAAATAGAATTTTTAAAAATTCAATAATTTCTTTTAAACACAAATAATTTTTATTCTTTAATTTTATGAGCGTGCCATTGTAGCCTGCAATGTCTTTATCCGCTGTGATTTTTTTGAGTTTGTTATATCAGTTGGTTTTAGTGTAGTCGTTAAAACGGAAACATGCAGAATATGACTTTAACAAGCCATTGCGCGAAAACTATGAGAGATAAAAAAATTTCATAAAAGCCAAATTTTGTCACATTTTATGTCTAAAATAAGAAAAAAAATATCTGGTACAAATACAAAATAAAATAATGGTGATGAAAATTGCGGTAGACCGCGCCCTTAACGTAATATGCAGACAAATATAGTATTTATGTATTTGTGCTGCATGAAACACGAAAAAAAAAATACTTTGGGTGCTTCTAATTATATTTTAAGTAGCGTGAGCATGCATTTCTGAGGTAATATCCATATGTCAACACACTTGCTCGAGCATTTCCTACACAGCTGCAGAATAACTGCTCTCATTTCAAGAACAGTTTGTGTCTCTTACTGCGACTGTAGACGTAAACGTTTAAAGGCAGTGAAATGGTAAATTAAATACAGTGTGTTGATTTGTCACATGTTATTATTCGTTTGAACAAGAAAAAATAGAACAAATGAGAAGAAATTTAAAAGTAAAGTATGGTCTTAATAAGCAGCCACCTTCCCGTGAACAATCCATTGCGTGATCACGCATGTTTTATTTCTATAACTGAGCTGCCGCGAAATTACTCATACCTCAGAAGGAGGAATACAACAAAATTTTCGAAGTTTTCTCTACAACAAACTAATTCAAATCAACTAAGTACGTCTACTTAACATACTGCGTTAATTGTGTCACATTAGTCTAAAATCACGAAAGTAACTTAAAACACAAAATACCCTGTTTTTGAACTACGAATGACGAGAAATAGTATACCCCAACTTGCTAAAATACTTTAGAAGTCATTTAAAACTTAGTTCAACATGTTTATTCGGTAGGTCCTTAATTCAGTAGCAAAATTGGTTTGTTATTAACAATTTTTTTTACAAATTTCCAGCACTTATACTTATGACATTATTTAATATAATTTGGTTATTTAGGTCTACTGAATTACTGCGTTGGAAATGGTTCTGCATAAATATCAAGCTAACTAATTTTATGCGTACGTAGTTTTCTAAGGTTTAATTTTTTTATGTTACTTTCCAAAAATACCTGAGTATTTCATGTAAAGTGTCTAGCGTTAATTAATGCACAACGTACTCTTAAAACATTTTTGATACACCACAGTCAAAAATAGCCAAGGGCTCATAGTAACGACGTAACTGAAGAGGAAACGACAGTATCATCGAGGACAATAAGAGGTAATTAATGTCTGCAAGAGTGGTAATATGTAGTTCAGAATACCATATAATGATCGCAGTGGCAGTGTCCTCACCTAGAGTGTGCTGCTGCTGCCATGTGAAGTTGAACCATAGCTTGACTCTCTCCTGTAGGTCTGAGGGCAGGTTCAGTCGCCTCATGTACTCCAGTGTCTCGTCCACCAGCTTCCTGTACTCTGTCTGCGACTGTGTGGCTGTCACTACTATGTCCCTCATCTGCAAGCCACCAACATTCACTCAGCTCTAGTCACAGACACTCTATTGACAGTGAAGAGATTTTGGTCAGCACTTAAGGGGCCCGCCACGTTGCCATAAAATCAAACTGCGGCGTGTTTGAAGAAACATTTTTACACAGAAACTAATACACGTGTATTCACGCCGTTTGTTTACGAAAAGAACACACACTTCAGACGACTGCCCTTAAGTACTTAGAGACAACACACGCATTAGAAATCCCCTTTTAGGGCACGTCAAAATAGGTTAAAACGGGGTTTTCAGGCTGCTATAGCGGAAAATATACTAGCCGAATACATGTGAAACCACTTAAGGGCAGTCCATTGGACTTAAGTAAAGTGATTTTGTAAATAAAACAATAGGGTCACCACTTAAAGTCCCATAGGAAATTTGTTTTTTCGCTAAGACTGCGCCTTAAGCGTAGAGGCGACGCACCGTTGTATGGCCCATACGACGTCGCCCTTAGCACCATACCTCACTCACACAAACACATGTGCCACGAGGCGGGCCCCTTAACATCTAGGAATTAAGCGCTGGTGTGGAATGACATGGTGTGAGTCTGGAGTATCGCCGGAATGAATGGGCGGGGGAAACGGCAGATCCCCGAGAAAACCCACCGACCGGTGTCATCTTCCGGCACAATTTCCACATGTGGAAATCCGGTGGCCGACTCCACCGACAATCGAACCCGGATCGCCTAAGTGGGAGGCGAGATATCTGACACCTTCCTTGACCACCGCGGCCCCCGCTACTGACAGGTTATGCAACATTTACACGAGCAAGTGAAGAGATTTTGTTCAACACTTAACACGGTTCAGCGCACTGGTGAGAGCTGATATGAAGTGAGTATGGATCAGCGTCGGAATGAAGGAGTAGGAGAAACAGGATACATCCGAGAAAACCCGCCAACCAACGTGATCGTCCGGCACGATTCCCACATGCGAAAACCAGTGTCTGAACAAAGACACGCTGCCGGTGTGCACGTAAGGCATTGACACAAAATGATGAAAAAATATTCATGCGATAAACTCATGGCTCTACTCATTAGTCATACTGGTAACTTCTTCTATAATCTTCATTTATTTAGTGGTAAAAGGGGAGTGCTCTCAAAACAAGTTCTTGCTAAAGCCTCCAGATTTGTCATATTGGATTGTTGTGTACGATATTGCGGTTTTGAGGAAATCGCTTGGAGAACTGCAGTTTCCTGTTTGTCGTTGTTTCCTTACTTATTTATATCGTCTGTACAAAACCAACTTGTAGGACAAGTTGTAAATAATTTATTTTTATTTTGCTGAGCTTCCCATTGACAGCGAGGTGATTAGACTTAACACAGTGGCAGGAACTAGCGAAGGTGTCGGCCATGGCCTTTACTTAGGCCTGAACGTTTAAGGAAACAATGAAATAACGAAATCAGGATGGCCGGAGACAGTGATAGAACCCGATTCTTCCCGAAGGCGAGTCCAAAGTGTTACCGTTGCGCTACCTCACTTGGTATTATGATTACTGACGTGTATCTGTTACAGGGACAGGAGTCTGCAACTTTATATACGGAATAGGTGCTTGATAAATAAAGTAGATAGCGCAGTACCAAAATAAAAACTGCATTTTCAATTTAAGTCAGCCAGCAGGGTAAAACTTCTCATAGACTGCGAGGTCTTTAGAACAGGTTAATATAGAACTGCGAAATATTCGGACATCGTCTGTAGCACGGTCGTAGAAGAACAGGTCTGGACACTCGCCTATCTGACAATGTATTTTGCTTGACCCCCTTGTTGTTTGGCTGTAGTTCGTCAAGTTACCGAGAATGCCGTACTTTTTGGCGCTGTTTTCCGGGCGGTCGGACGCAAACATCTTCCATTTTTTTCCATTGTTAAATTTATAAAGTAAATAAAGATTGCTGGAGCCTTTTCTTAAAATTGTGAGCGAAGAAAGTATTTCATAAATTGATAAAAAATACGTTTTGATAAATGGTTTATCTTAGCGGAAAGGAAGTGGGCGGAGTTTAGTCCGACCGCCGTAACATCAGCGCCAATAAAACACAATATTCTCGGTAACTTGGTGAACTACAGTCAAACAACAAGGGGGTCAAATATCCAGGCGAGTGTCCAGACCTGTTCTTCTATGACCGTGGTCTGTAGTAAGGTACCATCCCGTGATGAGTCTGGAGAAATATCAGGAAACCATCTGAAACCATATTCAGGAACGGCCTTCCAGAGAATCGAACCCGGTTCTTCCCGATTACTAATCAAGTGTATTACCACTACGTTGCACTTCCTAATGATTTACAAACAAAATCTTGGGTATTTAATGTAATATTGTACAGCGTCATTTTATAAGCATGTGAGCACATTTTAAGCAATTTTTCCCCTTTTAACTAGTTAGTACCGTTTCACTTCTTGCTACTACAGGATGAGATAACAGTAACGCAACATAGTGAAGACTTGGCAGTAAGCTACAATGGTTACACATAAAAAGTTTCATGTCACTGCACACTGTTGCAAAAAAAAAACTACATTGAATGGTATTTGTTATTTTTGTATTATGATGTTTGCGTTTGACCTTTTTTTCCCTAAATTGCGCGATTTTTGCGTCACTCTGTAGAAACTTAACAATGTATACAAATATACTAGATATATTCTAATGCAGTTGGTGAGAGTAATAAACACAGCGCATAGATTTCATAGTTATCAAAAGATTACGTTTGATGGAACAATAAATACAAATTTTTTATATAGTTAAGGACCTGGGACCGAGTTTCAAAAACTTTTGACGATAATTAATGTTGAAAACATAAACTCAACTCAAAAAAGCCCAGATTAATTTCTATTTTCTGCCAGCTTATATCTTTCTGCTGCACGTAGACATAAACACTGTCACATGCTTCTATTTACATAGGCTCGTACAATGTTTAGATCTACACTAGGCTACACTGCTTCGATAAATGTTGTCTATAATATCTACTCATTAAATGTACGGGTGTTGATTATCTGCCATACTCAATAGAAATCTTAGTTATAAATACTTGCAAGTTAACGTCTTATAACACTGGTTTCTCTGCATCTAACGACGAATCATGCATGCATTATATATTCGAACTTTTAACTCGAAACTGCCACTAAAAACACACATGACACACGAAATTCAACAATTCAAGTTCCGTTCAGCATACTGCCATGAACGACGACGACGACGCACTTAACAGAAACAATAAATAATGTATTTTCTTTATGTGTGAAATGGGGAAAAAATGCTGTTTCTATTTCCTGAGACTCAGACTGTCGATCATAAAGCATAGCAGTTTACAGATTACTGATGACTTTACGTCATTTAACAATGATATTCATAAACAGTTACTTCTAATACTTGAATGTGTTTATCAGAAAAAAACATATTTATTACACAACAGATAAACACAGTCAATGACTCAACTTCCAAACGAAGCGGCGAAAACGTAACTCTGATGCCATCTGTCGGTGTAACCTTTCACTACCTCTGTGCAGCGAAGTACTAGCTGTATGAGCCAACGACAATATTGATTATCAGTGCTCGGTTGCATCACTTTGTGCTGGCGCTAATTAAATCAAATTATACATTCGGTAGGCATGTCAATAAGATCATAAATAAATATTTTAAAGTATATTAAATACAAAGAAGTCGTTTGCGTTTGATGTTCTTTCGCTAACGAAGTATTCAAATAAGAAAATACACGGAACTACATCAAATGATTAGGTACCAACAATACAAACAGTAATGTAACTATTGTTAATGTTGACTTATATGCAGTAACGGCTAGTGATTTTTTTCAACGGTTAAATATTTAGTGCTCACTCTATTCCGATTGGCCTATACCGTAAAATCGCTCTGTAACCATGATTAAGGCTGGTTTTTATTGCGTACTCTTGATTCTGTCGAGACAAAATTCATTATGATGGTGGCTAGTTAGTTAAGTAACTAATTTTCCTTTTAATTGATATATTAGTTTTTGTCTCGATAAATTACATTAGATAGTAAAACTAATTTGCAAAAATTTTACGACATAAGTTATTGTCTGGGTATAACAAAATATTTATCTCTACGGCCAAAAAACTCAGTACTGTCTTTTTTGGTGAACAAACAGCGTATACGTTGCTCGCTTACTGGGTAGTGCAGACAACCCAGCTAGGTGACAGTACGAGGAGAGCGAGAGAGAGAGAGAGAGAGAGAGAGAGAAGTGGTCGAGCGACTAACCTGACCAATGAGGATGGCGAACACGAAGACGCCCATGAGCCAGCTACAAGTCATGAAGAGGCTCTCTTCCTCTGTCTCTGGCTTGGGGTTCTTGCCTATAGACGTGGCTGTCTTCGTCGCGAAGTAGAAGCACCGGATGTACCTGCCACACAACCGTCAGTTATTATAGTTTTGATCATAACCACGTTTTCGTGATTCAATTTGTGACCAATTTTCGCAGTCTGTATATGGTAGTATGAATGAGATAAAGTCTACTTCCTTCCACTATACTTCGAGAATTGGTGGTCGCAAATTGAACCGCTAGTAGATGAATTACGAAAACTAGTATTTACGTCGAGTAACATGGAAACCCCACGCTGGAAATATGCTGGCGCAAACTTTAGTGCGCACATTTTTAATTCGCTCGCAACTAGGGCCCACCCAATCCACGTATCCGTAAATTCCCCAGTGCATTCATTGGTGTGGTCAGAAAGTTTTTAGTGTTTTACTCTTAAATGATTCAATCGATGTATCCACCAGTTAAACTGGTCTAAAACTTCGGCGGAGCTGGTGAATATGCGTCAGAATTTCATTCGGTAAATTTTCAAACACAAGGTCACAAAAAAAAAAACGTTTCAAATAACATGAATATAAATTGTGGAACGGGAGGTCAAACAAAGTTAACTTACTGTTATTTATTTGCATTGAAAACTTTTTGTTTTTTAAAACGTGCAATTAGGTCTGCTGCAAAAACAATATTATATTTTATTTCACAAATTTTAAATATAAACCATATTTATTAGAAAATATGTGTTACGAGAATGTTCCATTCAGATTTATATCATGGTATGGAGTTATATTACACGAGTAGATTCATTACATCTCATTCTTAATGGAAAATTTTCGAAAAAACACAAGCCTGATGTTTGATAATTGCCTCAAGCTGTGTACATTGGTGTTTCATCCAAATTATCGAAAATGCGGAATGGCTGGGAAAATGAACAATGTTTTCCACTCCTAACTAGTGCTTACATGAGCACTCGCTTCCCATCAAGATGATCTGGGCTGGATCCCCTACGAGGTTGGCCTTGGATTTCTTGCAATAAATGTGAAATTTGGTGGACGTTGTCGTTGCTGGCGGTTTTATTTCAGGAGAACTTCAGTTTCCCCCGCCGTCAGTTCATGTCATCCCTCATTATTCTTTGGTCCTTCAGGTTGGGGGTTAGCGATGGACTGCCACCCTATCTCGTACTCAGAAATATGGTTGAAACGGCGCAAGGAGCATCCTTGAAGCGGAGCGCGGTTTCCCAGGTGCAATAGAGATATATTTTTTTTAACTTAATTAACTCGCACTTGCACTGCAACACCTGCCGTGTCCGCTAACCAAGGCTGTATTCCGTTGCTAGAACCGATGCAAATACATTCAAGAGGCCTCCCTAGATAAGCTGCGTTTGTGTGTGGGAGGTAGGAGCGGTAAGGTTGCTGTTGGCCAACACGTTAATGCTATCACCAGCTCCCATTTCATATACCCCTTTACCTATTTCAACGCAACTAGCAGCGAAAATAATCTCTTGCCAAACTCTTTCACAGTAAATTTAACAACCTTCCTCACATCTATTGCCGGCCTCCCTAGAGTGGTTGGATCTCCACATGAATAATTTATGAACTTTTCAGACAAATGACAACCACTGTAACAACTACTGAGAGCAAAATCCCTACATTTAGCTGGACTCAAATTTGGAAAAACCTTTTGGATCAAGAAATTCCAACGCAGCTGCGCGCGGCTGTTTACGCATTGATCAGTGACATTATTCCAACCAACCGTCAACGGAAACTTATTGGTCTTTCCTCTCATCACAAATGTGAAATATGTGGTGGTCCCGACATGGCGCTGCACAGAGTCACTGCGTGTACATATTCTGCTCCATTGTGGAACTGGTGCAAACGGCTGTTATCAAGATTACTCACTACACCCACCAGCAGAGGTGCGCGTAGACAGGATGTACTTTTTGGACTTTACCGCCTTCCCGTCTGCAAAACGTAGGGTAGCCACGCGGATAGTAATGAACTTAATAAACTTCATGCACCGTACTTTCTTCGGAATTTTTCGGTGTGACGCCCACAAATAACTCTGTGACGTCACATTGGTTTTGTGAGTTTGTCAGAGTATGCACCAGAAAATTGACGCCCTGCTCTATGGTTGAGAAGTTTGTTTTATTGATGTTGGTAGTAGTTTTACTCGTCACGTGTTCCCTATTGTATGGTTTGGCGCGTCCTTGAAGGCAGTGTCAGTTTTTCAGGTTCATGTATGCAACCCGCATTAACTACATATAAATCAAGGTTAATTTAACGTTGACTATAGCAATAAGAGTATAGCACTTATCAATGTTATCTTTGTGCTTTATCAAAGACACAGTCGTTCTTATTTTCACTGCGTTCTGCAAAATCAAGTTTAACAAACGGTTACATTATGAATGTGACATGCAAAAAAGTTTTGTAAAATTTGTGGCAACCATTCTTAATACTTGACTTCGGCAAACGCAGTAAAAATAAGAACGACTCTGTCTCTTGTAAAACGCGAAGATTATGTTGATATTTGTAATACTCTTATTGCTATAGCGAACGTAAAATTAGATTAGATTTATATGGTATTAATGCGGGTTGCATACATGCGCCTGAAACATTGACACGGCCTCTTGGGGGACGTGGTGTTTCAGCTGTTGCATTATGTGGACGTAATATCTGAGCGGTGAAAGAAACGGGGCTGTATAACCGATCGCGGAGTATGCCGCGTGAGCGACGGTTTAGCTGTTTTGGTGTTGGTCGTAAAATATTATCTACAAATTAACTGCCGTGGAGAAGTAGTGTGATTAACGGAAAGTTCCTTGACTTGCATAGTTAACTGCGGCAAGAAGTGTCTGGTAGCTATGTGCGGCAAACGGTTTCGTGCCTGGTATAGCCTAAGGACGTGCGTTTGGGCAAGAAATCAGCTTTAATTTTGTGCTGCATAGTTAACGTTCCAGTTGGCATATCTTTAAGATTTTAGGTTTTGCCGGAAATGTTATCAACTCATGCGGTGATTTTTGGGGCGGCGATATTTTTGTCCGCGCTTTGGAGCGTGAAGTTAAGACATCGCCAGGTGTTCTGCTGTAGGCGAGTTGTAGTGAGATTATTACTTACCCTGTTGGACGACGCTTATGGTAGCAGGTATGATTTATCTGGAGTATTTTTGTACCCGTCAGTGTGGGATAAGGAACATGTACAGCCATTATACGGAAGAATATACTAAGACATGTATCATATTCATATTCATGACACGTATTATATTCATTCACTTGCATTGAATGACGTTTTCGTCTAAGTTTGTTAAAGTTTGATCGCAAGTCAAATTTGTTGACTGCCCGCCACTTTTGTATAATATTTCGTGGTATTTAAAGATTTAAATAATTGAGTAATTACTTCACAAAATTTTACTGAAAACTGAAAATAGTGACATAAATGAACGAATCAGATTGTACTATAAATATATATTTAGTTAAGTGAACATTCACGTTGTTTAATGAATGCAGTTGCAATAATCGTAAAGAATAATTTACCCATAAAATAATACTTAAAGCAAGAACCATTCTATTCCAGTATTTAGAGATACAAAATTGTAGTGTGGTGATATGTTATTGTAGATGAAGAGTGATACATTGTTGAATGTAATACATAAAATGCAATTAATTTACATTAATAAAACACAAATAACAAAAGTTGGTATAATACCAGCCTACGGTGCGAGAGGTTCTGGATTCGAATTCCAGCACGGGCATGGATGTTTGTGCTGTTTTCTTAGGTTTAGATAGCTTGTAAGTCGTCCGCTAAGCCTAACGGCATAAAACCGTGCGACGTAAATAAATCTTCTAAAATAAAATAAAAAAACCTCTAATAAGAATTAGCCTCATCACAAGTAGTGCAAGAGCCTTAGCACAGAAATTAAACTGAATATTAATTTTTATGAAGCGATATTTTAACTGACTGTGAGAGCGAGTGAAGACAAAACTATGATAAGAGCATAATATATCCTCAAAACTAAACAATGATTTACAGCGAATCACTGAAAACATTGCCAAAATAACTTTAGAGAAGTGCACTCATACTACAGCTGTAGAAGTTTTTTCGTGACTTCAAATTGGCGGGAAACATTAAACTATAACGTGTCCATAGATTCAACAAACGTTGTTTCGGGCTAAGAGAAGTCATTGTCACTGTATGGAAAATTTACCCAGGGTTTGAGACATTAAGTTTCGGTAAGTACATATTTAAATGTTGGATATTAATGCGTAAAAATATACAAGTCAGTGACAGAGGTTAGCTTCATGTTGTTTCGTTTTCCAACGAGTGCTATATGTGAAAAAATACTGACGGTAGATAGTTTCACAATGTATTCCTATCATTGATGTCAACATAATACAGCTTGAGTCATTGGACTTATGCGTAGGTGCGGGGAATCAAATGTATGCACTATGTTTGTGCCTGCACCTCAGCGTACTAGAACTAAAACACTAATATTCGTAACATTTTGTAGTTATCATTTCTGCTACTTTTACTGTTTGAAGACAAGACTATGATTTCTTCACAAAATGTCATTTTGTTCTTTTACAAGGGTAAAAATAAATTATATGGGGCGAAATTTCCATGTAATTAGTTGCGTTGAATTTTAGTTTACTAAAATTAAAACTATGTCATAAAATTTTATAATGTAGAACTTCGTTGTCACTACAGTTTTAGTTAAGTAAATTATTTATTTACGACTACACCAAAGCGTTAACAATATAGTTTTTTACAGCTTATTATACACAAATATCAACCAAAATATGTTTTACTTTGTGGAAATTGTACCAGATTGGTATTTACCCATTCACAAAAATTTCACAAAAATAAAAGTAATGAGCTGAAATGTGCTCAATGTACTTGAATCAATTTGTATTCAATACGGTTTTTTAAGTTATAAATCATTGAAGTTTCCTTGCACTCTTAGTGATTTCAATCTGAAAACTGAGGCTGTTCCAACGGGCACTTAAGGCCATGCTCTCTAGATTCTAGTTTTTTTTTAACGAAATTAATTTTTGACACCTAAACGAGAACAGATACAAAAATCTCTCTAGCAGTTTTGTTTAAAATCGTCTTCTTCATGTTGTCTGATTTAGGTTCAACTTTGAAACTAATATGTGAGATGTGAATGGATGTGGTACTGACGGGCTGCCGCTGCCGCTGAAGACCCAGCCGTTGGCTCCAAGTCCCTGCCACACGGAGAAGGCATAGTAGGCGCAGGCGTTCAGGTGTATGAGGTAGAGCATGTATGTGAGTGTACGCACCATGCGTACCATGTAGGGGGAGGCCAGCATGCTGTCCAGGCGGTTGTAGCACTCCCAGAACGTCTGAACCTGCACACAAGGTAAGGTCTCGTCCATAGCGACGTCATTACAGCCTGTCACACACCACAACTTTACAGAATGATAGATAGATAGATAGATATTTATTGTTCAGTTGAGCATACAACAATGCTATTTGAACTCGTCAAAGTAGATACAAAAAAAGACATACAAGACAAAACAATAACACAAGTAGACATTATTATTTACAACTAACATGTACATATACTAAATTTACAACATATGTGTGCCTATTTTTCATTTTTGCTTAAATGTAACTGAAGAGGATCCGACCATGACCTTTGCTAAGAGTCCATCCTAGCATTCGCCTGGAGAGATTACGGGAAATCACGGGAAAACCAAATCAGGATGGTCCAAGCAGGGAGTCAAACTTAAGTCCTCCAGAATGCGAACCCAACGTGTTACCTTCGCGCCAAAGGGTTTCTTATTTCACTTAATTAGCTATTGGGCGTGCCAAACTTACATAAATTTTCAATTTTACAAACAAAAATAATCGGTTTTATTTTAAGTCAAAATGTGGCTTTCCAATAACCTACGCCTAACGATTTAAAAAATTTATTTTTCTGGGAGGAAACAAACTTTTCCTGAAAGGGAAATTATATTTTGTATCTCACCCGTACACAATATAAAAGAGCACTGGACAACTCGTCGAGTCTGGCAAGGCAAGAAATAAAGCTGCGCTATTTTTTTTTTTTTAATTTATTAAATTTTTATATTTTCAATGACAATTCTTTGTACCTTGATCAAATTTATAAAAAGTTAAAAAAAATAAAATAAATTATGTAAATACATAAATTTTTTACTAATTTTTTTATATTTTTTATGAATTTTAATATTATAAATATAAGCAACAAAATTCAAAGAAATATGAAAGGAAGCGTACGGGACTCAGGTCTGGGACCCTGGCCGCGAGGGAACGTGGGGTTGTATGGAAGCAGGTTTTGTTGGAATGAGGGATGTTGTCGGCAAGAAATGTTCCCAGCTAGATCTTCCAACACATTGCCAGTAACAGACCTCGCCCTGACATCTAGGCCTGCTTATAAACAACACGACCTTCCCAAGCCAGGGTCCCAGAGCTGAGTCTCACACAGTACGGATCGTCGTTGAAACTGACTCGTACATCTTGACCAACTGTGTATTAATCTGCCTCTGTATTGCAGGTAGTATTTAGCAATGCACTTGTAAATCGAGAATTAAAAGAAAATTTAATGTACAGTAATTAGTATCTTTATATCGGCTTACATATGACAGAAAGTTGAACTACCAATACGGCATTGGTTCTATCTAACGGCACAATAGTAATCAGCTTTTTAGGCCGCGAATACAATGGATGCAGAACAACTTCACTCAAACATGTTCAGTTTCATGGAGCGGTTACACGAGCTCAGTACAAGTTCAGATCACAGTCTCTTCTCGTTAGAAGTCAATTGGTTTCATATGTAGTTTCGAACGACATATCTTCGATGCTTCTCTCCTACTGGCTGCTTGGAGAAACGAGATAGTTATGTTTGTGAGTGAGTGTGAGTGATTTTCGTCAGCGCTTAACTTCGAGGTCTTTAGCGCTGGTGAGGGATGACATGAGGTATGTAGCTACGCCGGAATGAAAGGGAGGATTAAACGGGAGACCCCCGAGAAAACCCGCCGACCAGCGGCATCGTCCGACACGATTCCTACATGCGAAAATTGGGGAGACCGACCCCTCCGGGAAACGGATGGGGAACTGTAGGGTTGTCTACGTTTCTTTGTAGTTGTGAATCTTTTAAATAAGCTGTAACAAGACTAGCAATGTAAATTTACACAAAGTTATTTAGCATCCAACATTCATTGTTTTGGAGACGATGGCGTTTAGAATATGTGAGTAATACGCCCAAACAATAAAATATTACTTAATTTTATTACAGTTAATATGGTATTTGATTAAGAATTGTTTGAAGTATATTGAATCATTATTAAGTTTTATGGGATTCAGATGCATATTCTTTTGAAACAGTTGACAAAAGACGGCAATATGTACAAAAGGTCGCTG
Organism: Medauroidea extradentata; assembly: GCA_003012365.1. NCBI lineage: Eukaryota > Metazoa > Arthropoda > Insecta > Phasmatodea > Phasmatidae > Medauroidea > Medauroidea extradentata. Next base: position 29,884 of record PNEQ01082202.1, on the reverse strand, counting down.
AAATTATTATTTTCTGTTAGGCTTGATTGTTTCCCCTGATTTTGTTTCGAAATATTTGCAATTAACTTAAATTTTATTTTTAATTTTAAAGACTTAGTTCTATTTGGGCAACTACTTTGACTCATTATTTTGCGACGAACATCAACCAGTATGTTGTCGGTTATTGATGAAGTCGTGTAGGTATACACACATACAGCCACTTAGAACATGTTTAACGTGTACACTTATGACGTATTTAGTATTTAATAACACTACTTACCTTCAGAAGTCTTGGCAAACGAAATAGAAGTTTCTGTGATCCTACCATCAGACAAAATATGTCCAGAGGTAGAAGAGAAACAACATCCATCTGAAAAAGAAAAAAAATACGGACAGGCATGCACATTTTATACGGTTTATGTAGAAATTAATGTTTACACTCTCAAGTAATGGGCAATACATTATATATATATTTTTATGAATAACAGTTTTTCTTCAAGTCGCTGTCTAAAGCTGACTTTTGTACCATCACAGATTACTTAATAGATATAACAATATTGCAGGCTAGTTAGATACGCGTATTTACGTTGTCAATAGATCTGTACAGGGTTCTTAGTTCTGTCACATATTTGACTTAAACTCATATCCTACAAATGAAAGACATATAATAAAGGGATAGGAACTAAGGAGCGCAAACATACGAAAACAATTTGAATAGGATTTTTCAGTGAAATTTTAATTGAATTACTGCCAGCATTGGTTACATGTCACTCTTTTTTGAAAGTTATTTGTGCTGAAATATATATCAGTCAAATCCATAACTACTCGAACAGCCACACCTTTCACTTTTTACTTTAGATACTTTGTAACTGATCTGCAGGGAAGCCCTCACATTGCTTCATAACAATATACGTTACAACAGGGTAATATTATTTTTATTTTCGTGATAAAACAACCAATCGAGGTGGCGCAACAGTAATACGTTGTACTTGCATTCGGGAGGATCTGAGTTCAATCCCTGGTTCAGGCCATCCTGATTTAGGATTTCCATGGTTTCCTGAAATCGGTCCAGGCATGGTTGCTTAGCAAAATTCATGGCCGATTCCTCTCCCAGCTCCTGTCATTGTACCAAATTGTGAGTCAACGTCTCTAATGACATCGCTGTCGATGAGACGCAAAGCCCACTTACCTTACCTTAGCTAGTGGTTTGAACACACATGGGCTGATTTAATAATGTAAATAAAATATTGATTCGTAGTTTCTTCACATAAACTTTTCAACCGCGTTAATTTTATGAAGATGAAAAGTTGTACAAGATGATAAGTAGAACTGAAAAGCTCGTACCTTGAACTGGAATTTGTTGACATAGTTCTTCCTTGTGAGAGCGGGATCTCTGACCCAGAAGCCGTCGTCCAGGAAGGATATCTTGGGCTTGACTAGAGTCACATCCAGCAGGTAGATGAAATCTGCTGAGTAGTCGAGGGCAAACCACACAGCAGTGTTGCTGGGAGTCTGGTAGGGGAATGTACTACGTAGTGGGATAACCCAGCAGTTGTACACGAAGCACAAAGTCACCACAAACAGCCACGACATGTACCACCTGCCTGGAAACACACGATGCCTACCATCAGCCGTCGCTCACATTACCAACGTGAGAACAGTAGCACTGCATCACAATATACAGATGAAACACACACCACCAGTCTGGGTATGGTAATGTAGTATACATCATCAGCCGTTGTATGTATGCAATAGCAAACTGGCTGACGAGCTTAGCAAAACAGGAAGCAGCCGACCAGAGACAATATCATAAAACGCCCCGAATTTGTTTTGTCGCCATGACTACCTGAATATGGCAGCTGCAAAGTTATCGGAAACACTGGAGGAAACTAAATGCTTGATGTTACACAAAATCAGAAGCTTAGTACATGAAAATTATACAGTAAAGTAATCAGTAGTGTCTCTTTAGCTACAGTATTAACGACAGTAATGGAACAAACAGGCGAAATACATATAAGCAGTACGGGAAGTTTAACTCAGCAAAGCAGCAGTTGGCAGCCGTAACTCAAACTTCGGTGTGAAGTTAGGCAACTAAATCACACACTTTAAGTTGTAATTACTGAATAAATTTGTTCTCACCGGTGCTGTGGAGATAAAATCTACCAAATATATTAGAAAAAAAATGCACTGACAGGATAACACTGCACAGTGTTGCCAGGTCAGTAGTTTGTCCACGAGATATGGTGCTTTTACATCTCCTTAACGAAAAAAAAAAATATATTTTTTTTCAATGACATAATTTTTTGGGGACATTCCAATGTAATAAGTCTTCATTTTGTTAAGGAATGTAATGCTTATACATGTATTGATTTGTAACGGTTTTAAAATGGTATGTTGTTGTGGAGTGCAGTGCTGGTGGCTGCGGTGCTGAGAGGAGGGCGCCACTCACTCTCAGGGTCGACGACGGGCAGACAAGGAAGACGTCCCTCTAGATGCGGGTTGGACTCCAGCTCTTTCAACTGCATCTGGCTGTCGCCTCCAGCCAGCTGTGTCCTGTGTGACGTCACCGGGGTCCTCGTCCCTGAACTCTCCCCTGCGCACAAACGTGCACACACTGTGGCAAATGTATTGTTGTAGTAATCATAGTTCTGTTTAATTCGATATAACTATCAAGTCTGGCTGACTGGTGTTCTCTATCAGACTGTTAAAATATAGTAAATCTTACGGTTGCTGGGTTGTTTGTGATTATGTCTATCACTGTAAACGTTGCTGCGACAAGTCACTTTGTTCCTTCTACTGAACATATTGTTAGTTCAGCAGAGTAACTTTGAAAATATTTACATTATCATTATACCAACAATAAAGGGAATGAATAAAAACCTGCAAATTTCGCGTTATTTTCTGGCAGCAGATTAACTCGAAACTGCTGTAGACTTGTTTCACCTTTCTTGTTGAATGAAAATGTCGTCTGTCTGGGAGAATGCTTCTGTGCTACAATTTAAAGTCTCAAGTTAAAGTGACCAGCCTTACATCAAGCCGCCCAACATGTGAATATCACATAAAGGCTCGTGGCCAATACAATCACATATTGTGCGCTAGTATGTACAGGACAGTGAGATTTAGTCTGTCATCAAATAATAACACAGATTTTGCAGCCCATAGGAACAAAGAAACCAGCAACAATAAGGTTTATTAAAAATAAGGTTTATTAAAATCTATAGGACTTACATCAATTTACAGTTCTGACTGTCTTGGCTTGTGGGCCGAATGGACAACCGAAAATAGGTAGACTCAATTAAGACCAACTAGATAAACGCCGCTTCCGAAAGTTTCAGTTGCTTGAAACCCTAAAGATGACAACTGCAAAGTTAAGCGAAACTTCGGTTTCTGCAACCTGTCAGAGGCAGTCCAAGCCCGGACGTCAAAACAGTCATCGTGGCCACGGCCACGAAATACCACAAACTTTTATCAATAAATAATTACTACGTATTCTTTGAACTAAATAATTAGTGCGTGCAATGTTTTCATGTTTTAATTAAAGCAAATAAAATACTTTTGTGATTGTCTGGTGCTTATTTGATATTTTTGAAACATTATTTTGAGTCTTCCGGTCAAGAATACACAAAACTTTGCCCATTCCAAACATTTTAAAATTAAAGTGATGATTGTGAATGAAAATGCGTGCTAGTAACGCCTTGAAGAATATAGGTTGTGCCAAGAAGAAAAAACGTCATTATTTGGAGAGATGAATGGGTAGGTAATTTCAAGCTCAAGAGTTCATGTACAAATTTGTCCTACCCTAAATAGGACACCTGCTGGCCTGCAGAACTGACTGTAAACTGAACAGGGTGGATAAATATAGGCGATGCATAGTTTACAACACAAAGTTGTACCGTTATTCCAGCGAAAGTTTGTTTACCAATTATCATATACGATGATGGAGGCAGAATGTACGCACGCAGTTTCTTTCCATAACATAGCACTAGTTCAATATTATTAAGATAAGACAATTGATGACGTGATGACAGATGTATTCATACCCCCGCAGAGAAATCTTAAACTAGTCCTGGATGATGTGTGCTGTTGCTGGGCGAACAGGGCTTTTTGGCTTGGTAAATTGCTCCCAAATTCTATGACAGCGGTTTTACCATTTGTTATCTGCTTCATTCCACCACACGGTACATACAGCAATGACTCGTTTAGTTCCTTCATGTCCTCTTCTTTAACGATCTTTGCGTACGTTTTCGGGAGAGAAATTCTGTATTCTTCATCTAACACGATTTGACGCTCTTCCCTCAAGTCGTATTAACCAGATGAAACGTCTGACGAACATTTTTGCTCAAAACTGTCACACAGTCTTCGTCAATTGCAGTCACTTGCAGAATAATAAATGGGTCGACAGAATAAAACAGTGTAGCTGGTCATGCCATGATTGCACCCCCTCACCCATGTTTCACTCTCGGCGGTAAGCAGAATAGAGCTCTCGAGACGTAAATTCGACAATTCCTGAATAGTCCAGGTTTCACGATTTCGGTACCAGCGTCTCCTCTTAGTAGCATTTTGATTACTGATAAATAGCCATGGAATTGTAGATAGTACAGAAAAACCCTTCAAACTGTTTTTGCACAGGGAGCGTTTTTGAGTGTGAAATTCAGATAAGCAGTGATTTTTTCAGCTCTAGTCTTATTTTTCGTCACAACCCTACACAAAGTTCGTCTGGCTTTATTACTTTACTTAACATATATTTACGTACATACTTGTGTTTAATTGACTGCGGTCTTTCTATTTATCCAAGCTCCAATGTACCTCGCGAAACAAAAAAAAAAACGTAAGGTCCTTTGGTTTAGAAAGCAATACCCCCCCCCCCCTAGGTCCATATAGATTCCAGTAATTTGTCTATGTTTTAGTTCTGTTAGTTATTACATATGCACCGATAACTGCACATTACATCGTATTTATAACCACTAAAGCTTGCGACATATTGCAGGCTGTACACGCAGTGGTATTTGGTAAATGTGATAGCGCCACATACTTTCCTTGTTAGTATAAATGTATCACGAGATTTCTTCACATCTTATATATATCTGTAGACCGCTAATTTTCGTGAAAAAATTTGCAAATTTCCTTTATGGTCAGGCCAGTAATTGGATGTTTAAACTCTCAGCGTCTTCGGGTTTTACCCACAAATCACAACGCGTAGTTGTCCAGTAACCTTATTGTGACAGGTACAGTCAAATGGGAGACGTCTCTACAGAAATACAAACCGCCGATAACTATGGAGCAGAACTGTAGATGTGCACTTAAGACATTCAAACAAAATGGCGCAAAAATATTTACCCCATACTACGTTTTTAAGATATATACAAAAGTTAACAACAGCAAACCTTTTTCTTTTATTGATGGTAAATTTTCAGCTTCCTTAATAAGAAATGTTGTATCGCATCGTTATAATGCTAAATTTGCTACTGCAATATATGTGTTAATAAAACTATATTTCCTATTAATTATAAAATTTAAAGTACTCGATGTCTGTAGTGAAAGAAAGTTACCAAAAATAATATAAATTTGAATTTAACAAGGAATGAATAAGTAGTTAAAAATCATAAATATAGGAAAATCATGTGCTACTTGTTGGATGTTGGAATGCACATGCACGATCTCATGAATGGGTGAGAGTATTCACAACGCGAGAAAGCAATTCACGAGCATGGCGTGTTGCCATCTTTCATTTGTTTTCGTCACATTGCATTCGACCACATTTAAAAACGTGCAATATAGTTAGGGCTCTTTATTGAAGCCAAATATACAGAGATCTGCAAAATGTTATATGGCTACAAAAATGGCCTCACTGTCCTTAACAACCTTACACCATCGGTTGTCCTGTTTGTGGTGACATTTGATGCGTGCCTGTTTTGGGAGGTACCGTCCTCTGCACTGTAGAACTTATATTGTTGGCCCGAAGCGATCACTTGATCGCCACTTGCATGCGCTGTACGAATTGTACAGTTACTTGGAGTGTATCCTGCTGGGCTGCTGCAGTAAAATACCGCGAGTTTTGAAGGTCACCCACTCTGGAAAACATGCTACGACTTGTAACTCAACTTGCAGGAAAATGACAACAAGTAGCCCACAGTTGCAGCAGGCCATTTGCGAAGCGTGGTCATGGTATAAGGGAAGCGGTAGCAGATCAGACTATACACTCGGATCACTTGACATTAACGTAGCTGCAGGAATCAACTAGTAGAGTAATTCTTCTTACTGAAGTTGTCTGACTGAAGAATTCATTTCTCGTTTCCTGCATGCTACTGACCTCCTCCTACCATTCTAATAGGTCTACATACATCTCAGATATATGTTAGTCTTCATGCTAAGCACTGCTTCCCGTAAAACACATCTACGATTTACCTCTGCAGCAAGCGTATTACCACCGCATAAGCCTTAAACATACAACATCTACATATAAAAATGGTGACATAAATCGGCACTATGAACCATATACACCAAAATATATAATAAAATTTCACACAAATCAATGCTAGTTTATTGAAAACTTCCTTAAAATACCTTTTAAAATGTTTAAATAGACTAATATATAAGACATGAATTGAATGGAATATTCGATAGTATGCTGCTTTTTGCGTTACAGTCTTTAAATCATGTACTCACGCTACAGCATTCTCGGGGCAATCATGCTTTAATATATGAAATTTCATTGTTTTGATCTTTGAACTGTACATTGGGAGTGCATGTCTGGATTTAGATTCTTGGACAAACCAATCAGAGTCAATCTATGCTGCGCGATTAATCAGTAGGCAGCTCGTTTGCCATTGGCAGAGCAGGATAAGTGGGTTTACCCTACACACACACACACACACACACACACACACACACCCACACACAATATACCCATGGTTTTCCAACTACTGTGTTTTTGTTTCGCCTCATTGTTGTGTCGTATTTTATTTTTATTTTGTGGGTCGTACATTTTATCTGTTTGTACCTTTGCCAAAGCAGACCTCAAATCTGGGTTGTCTGCCTTGGCGGTGTATTAAGTTTCTATTTTTATTTTTTATTTTCAATTTCTTATCTATTTGTTTTTGTTTATATTTGACCCGATTCCATTTATGGAGTTTTATTATGTGTATGTATCCTGTTGACTAAAGCATACTCTGCGTATCAATATTTTTCCATTATCTTTAATTTTCTTTGAAAGTCATTTATATTGCAATAGAGCATGTCCAAGAAGCAAAATCCAGTTCATTGTGTGTATATATTTATTGCATGTGTGCAGAATGTAATATAATATTTGTGCCTAATGTTATAATAGAAACATCTCAGAAAAAATAGCAAGAAAAAGTTACACACATGCAGACACACGCACACACATAAATATATACACACGAACTATTATATTTTTCTGAAAAAAAAAAAAAAAAAACGTAACAGAACGCTGTTGCGTAAACCTCGAAATTTGTTTCCTGCAGAGTAACACAGTTTTGTGTGAATTTAGGTTTTTTTTTAACTGCCATGTATATTTCATTCACAAAAAAGAACGTTGTTATATTCAAGATGTAAGTACTATAACTCACCAAAAATTCTGTTCCCAATCCAAACCCTGAAAAATGTGTGAAATAAGTTATATCAGCTTTTGACTTCACTACCAAACAACTAACGTGTCAATTTTCGTGAAAAATATAATCACAATATTATAAATGTAATAAATTATTTGAAGAGCTGTAACGCTTAAGAAGGATGGAAGAGGAAGGCCGTAGAAGCAGGGATGGATCTGAGTATAGGCTAGAGGGAGCGGAGAGGAGTTAGCCACAGAGTAAATTAGTGCCTTCATAAATACCCTCACGCATACATGAACCTGTCCTGCGAATTATTTTAAACTTAAAAGTAATACTATCAGAAGTATTTAAAATACTGATTTTATTTGATAGATTATATGTCGTTAGAGATGGTGAAATTTCGCGAATTCAATTACCTGAATGACAGAATCAAAAATCCTATGCATACTCAAGCCCTGTCTATTCGTAGATTGTCAGCTGTTCCACTGAGTAGCAGCTAGTAGACTAATGGCCGGGAAGTTGATTATGCATAGAATATTTGATTCTAACATGCAGGTAATTGAATTCGCAAAATTTTACCATCTCTACATATTGTTTATAAAGTGTTAACGCGGAAGAGCTTTATTCTATGCAAATTGCGCGGCGGTGTAGTACTCAGACCACTCGCCACACACCATGGCGATTCGTGCAATATTCTTAGAACCGCAAAAATTAGAGGGTACAGTAGTTCCATAAATGTGTGTGTTCTCGAGTAAACAAGAGCTACTCATTGGCTACTCGGTTACTCTGTAATACACTACAAAATGTTTAGGCCTGTATTTAGTTACTATATCATTGGTTGATCGCCATCTATGAGGTGTCAGAAGTCAAGAGTCAATAAAATTGCAAAACAAACACGAACGCACAACTCTTGGAATCCTAGCTAGTGCTCAGCGGTAAAGACCTCGATGTCAAGCGCTGACCAAAATCTCTCACTCTAGCTTGTGCTTAAAACAAAAATCATATTTGTAAGGTACATATAGATTTCCTGTGGGGACGCTTCCGAATTTCGCACGTGGTAGACGTTGCAGCTGGCCGGCAGGTTTTTTTTTGGGGGTAGTCTCGTTTCCCCCGTCCTTGCATTCCACCAATGCTCTATACTATCTTCTCCAACGCTTAACATATAGTCAGTTAAGAGCCGACCAAATATATCTTCCCGTTCTACTGTTATGGAAGACTAACCGTGCACCTCCTCGACACAATCTTGCCCTCTAACAATAGGCGCTGTCGAAATCTCGCGAGAGTAGGGCAGGTCAGCCAAAATTCCAGTTTAAGGTGTTCGAAACGTAATCCGTGTGCAATTTAACAATGCTAGCATGAAATGTTTAAACATTTGTTGCAATGGGAGTTTACGTTTAGAATGTATTGGTTAACGTACTGTACTGCTGTGGGCATACGCCATTGCAATATTATGTCGCCCCAGAAATCTTATGAGACTTAAAAAAATTTTATTGGATTGTAGACTTACGCCACTGCTCATGTTTGGTTGCCCAAACTTGTGTTAAAAGACACAGTACAAAAACATGAGCAATGGCTAGAGACGGGAAAAATTCGCGGGTGCTTTGAACTGTATAGGCTAGCATCCAAGAATATCTGTGATCTCGTGCAGACAGCAGCTGTTTATTAGCTGCTCGCTGACACAGTGACATGGACCTGTATTTAGTTACAGTTTTATTATTGGCTCGGTTACATACTGGAAGTGTCGAGTAAGTTAGCGGCCAATTGTGTTCGTAATACAGCCCTATAGATGGTTAAATTCTAGCTTGCGCCTAAAAGAAAACGCGAAATTTTCAGGTCTCTAGCAATGGCGTACTTCCACAAACCGTGTTAGCGTGTTCACGTGACAGATTCTCGGTCAACTCCTTACTTATCCTGCTCGAAAGCAGGGTGGTTACCAGACGAAAGTCGCAGTTTGGCGCGAGAAAAAAAATGTAAACAATACTCATAACCTAGCACACGACGATGTGAAAAAGAATACACTGTGTTCAAGGTATTTAAGAAACAAGCGCGTAACGAATATTATATTTAAATGTAAATAAAATAATGTGAACATAATGCTCTGCGGATGTAGCATTTAACAAACTATTTAACAGGTATGAAATACGTATGCGTCTTTTTATCGCCATCTGAACAGCATTACAGGCGTTCGTCAAGATCCCGGTGATCGACAAAATCTTGTCACGTGACTGAGATAACCTACCCTACTCCGGCAGGTGAGTTTTTGAAAGCGCCTATAGTGCGTATGCAGTGTAGTGTGTGTTTGCCGACCTTGCTCGCTGCTGAGGCTGGAAGGTGTAGGCGGCATCTCGAGGCGTCTTCGTATCCTCTGTGCTCGCTCCCTGAAGGCGCGCACCAGTACACTTAGCCTCTGGTTGATGAACAACTGCTGCTCCGTCTGTGACCTGCCAAACACACGCCACATTAGCCCACTACTGTACCACAGTCCTGCAACTATAGGTACCGTGCCGTAAGTTTAACATATGCATACGCAATGTTGCAACAATGACACTGAGAATATTACATTTAGTACTGTGCAGTTCTGATTAAAAATAAAACATCAATCGTTGCAAGTTAATACATTTACGGTTTCCTGAGCCATTTGCCAAAATGAGCAGTTATATAAGGTTGAGCTTACTGAGCGATACGTACACACAGCTCATCTTCGTGGTTCAACACACCGTCTGCCTAGGCCGATGAGCGCTGTGCAGAGCTTCTGCCGTTTGGCGATTATTCACAAATTTCTAATCGCACATGAGTGATGTCTGTTTAGTAGCAGTAGCGGATAAAAGGGGGGGGGGGGTTATTGGGGAAATTCCTGTCCCCCCAAGAGCCCAACCTTGTTTTAGAAATGTTATACTTTTTATTCAAACTATTGAAAATGCAGTAGGTGTTACGAACTTTGCAATATATTCTAAGAAACTGACTGTAAACTCTTTGAAAATGTTCCCATTCGTGTATGTTGTGTGTTAAACATTAAAGTCCAAAATATTCTCAAAGTGCACCATTTTGCATCTTAAAATCAAAATTTTTCTGGGGGAGGACCACCGGACCCCCCGCTTTAAATCGTCCAAACCGGTGCAAGCAAAAATACCCCCCTCCTCCCCTCAATTCTATTTTGGATTCGCCCCTGCTTAGTAATAATTTTTAAGAACGTTACGCGTATGAATACCCGCTTATATTTCACCACTGCTCATTAAGGCATATTTTCTAGCGGCCGAAAACGGCGAAAATGGGGGATTTATGCGGTCTTTTTTAAGTATGTAAATCTTGCCGCAGAAACTTTTAGAAGCGGTAAGAGTGTAGGATACACCTTTATCTTTAAAACACGTCATAAAATGGCAAGGTCACCACTGAATGTTTCATAGAGGCGCTCTGTCGGCGAGAAGAATGCATGTCAGTTCAGTGACTTGCGCCTAGAGGCTAGGTAGAGACGCGATGCACGTGCTATGTCGTCCTTCCTACCACCAGGTCTCAATCGCGCAAAATATGTTCACCTATACGGCTGCAAGAGCTTCGGACTCTACAGATATGTGATGTCTTGCAGATCTCGGAACGCACAACCCTCATAGATAGTTTACATAGCTATACCCTATCCATTCTAAGGTTGCAGCTAATTCACTCAAGTGAATGACAATAAAAATTTGCCACAACAAACATTTCATTTGAAATATTGAAAAATACAAGGTAACTGTTACGGTACAATCACAATGTGAGGAATAAATATATAATTCAAATGCTTTGATTTATTTCGTTAGCAATTTTTATTTCTGCTGCAACCTTAGAGTGGACAGAACAACTAACATATCTTTGAAGAAATATACGATTATAAAACGGTTGATGCCATGATTATGTTGGCTAAAGTGATGGTTGTTTTACTATGAAGTCTTTCAAATTGAATCAAAATAACAACAATAATATATTTCTGTATCAGAGAAAGTATAAATGGTTGCGACTATGGGGAGGTGGTATCAAGACCCTAAGGGCATGGTTATTGTTATTGTTAGTCGTATGAATGCACGATACCAGATTGTTGAAATTTTGAACAGTTTGTAAGCGAAGAGTTGGAGGAAGAAAAAAATCCGACAGAATCCCCTTATTGTCATTGTATTTGATGTTAAATACATAACCTTATTCAATAAACTTGAATTTGAACATTCTTTTGTACAATTGAGAATATTTTAACTATATTTAATTAATATAAATGAAAGAAAGTCATAGACTAATATTTATTTAAGGGTGTTATGGATATGCGTACATAAAATACATTTTGCAGGGAAAAAAGATAGCCTACTTCTGTGGGTGTGTGGTATTAAGTCTATTCGTATAAAAGTTTTCCGCGTATATAAGCTGCAATATTTTTTTTTGTATTACGCAGACATAGAGACATGTAGATATATGTAATTATGGAGGGTAAGCACTTAGAAAATAATACATATTACTTAACTCCAGCTGCATCGCTGTCGTTGACTAGTTTTGACTTTATACCAGACATTACGGTTGCCGTTTACGTGTGCCTTTCGTTAATCTAGAAAGGTATTGGTAGGGAAAGGAACATTTTTAGGATTCAAAAACCAGCAAGTTGTTTTATACATACTCAAGCTCCTTCTATTCGTTCATTGTTTGCTGTTCCAGTGCAGCTAATGGGCGTTATAAAGTGCAAATCGAGTCCTAACCAAGGAGTTTATATAACCTCCTTGGTCCTAACGCGCGACCGTATTCCTAAACGTCCTGATATGGTATCGGATACGTCACGGATTATTATTTGCCGTCTCGTGTGTGGTTATAAATAAATTAAGGTGACTCTGAGCAGTTATTTTTTATAGAACAAGTAGCAGTGATTTTCAACAGCTATTTAACAAAAATACGTTCATTTTTTACGTTTAAAACGTAATGTATTGCATTTTAAATTGTTTAAAACTAGAAGAAATCATAAATACAGTAATATAGATTGAAAATTAAGTAATATATCTTTCAAAATTTAAGTATTAAAAATTAAATTACAATCTCTTGTGCAAAGTAAAAAAAAAAGTAAGTTTTTTTTATAAATTGCTATCTACGTGGACGTATTTTGCGCGTTCGAGACCTAATGAGGAAGTAGTAAGTTCGAGAAAGCATGCACATCACTCATTACCCTAGCCTCTAGGCACAAGTAACTAACTGGAGTTCTGTCTTCTCTCTGAAACGCACCTCTGCGAGACATAATTGTAATTTTGACGATAAAAGTGAGTCGTACACGTCTGTACCTTATAGAAGATTCTGTGCCAATATTTCAATGCTTTAAATGCACCGCTAAAACACCCGTTTTTGCCATTTTGGCCGCTTTACGATATGCTTTAATGATTACTACTGAACCAGAAATTGGTATACACACATATAGTAATATGTGAATAATATTCCTAAGCAGATATCACTCATGTGAGTTGAGAACTTTTCGAATAATCTGGTAACGGCGGAATCTCGGCGCACCTCTCGGAGGCCTGGGAAAACGGCTACCATAGTGAAGTGTACACGTATGCAGGACCTCGAAGGCTTTTCTTCTTTTTCTTTAAGTCTACTTTCCATTGTCCGTTTGTATGTTTCTCAATTTCTCCCCCATATTAAAAAATCGAACATACGGAGCTAATGTAATCAAACTTGATAAAAATATAGTACAGTACCGGTAGACTAAGATGATTAAACTTTTATGTAATTAGTTCATATTTTCATAATGGCGGCCATTTAAAATGTTTTGCTTCATGAGATAAACAAAACTAATTTTTTTTAAAGAGACGCATTGTATTAGCCTATCAAAATGCTGGCAATGTGAGTATCTATGTTTTCTCGATCACATGAGCTATCTACACTAACCATTCATCTGGAAATCACCAAACTCGGTAAATATGTTTGATAATAACGAATTTTAATATATAATATTCAGTTTTTAACACAAGATGATACAGAATAGATTTTATTAGTACCGCGTGGAGAAATTTTTGACAAAGTAAGCCTAAGTTGAAAATGTAATTTCAATGATTACGTGAAATGGGCAATAGTTTAAAATTGACTTCATAATTTTTTCTTCTTTTGATACAATAGACTATTTGGTCATTAATTCGTTTTGGCATTTGTTATTTTGCTTTACATTTTAAGAAGATACGTTTTGTAGTTATTTTCTTGTTAATATTACTACCACTAAAATTCACTTCGCAGAAAAATTTTAGGACATATTTTCGACATAAATAAATTATCCCGCAAAACTAACAAGAAAATTGTGAATTAAATGTAATTTGACCATTCAACGTTTATAATAATGAATGTATGTTTCCCAAGATTGTATGTCATGAATTTATTTATTTTCTCCTTTAACAGCTGCGCCGACTCTAGAAAAGTGTAAAATTAAAAACTTAATATTTTAAAACTTTGGTTTAATTAGTTACAATTGTTGTAGATTCACTATGTTAGACGATAGAATCACATGAATAAACAAAGATATATTTTCGTATGTTTACATCTACATGATCAATGTGAAATTGTTTGGTTTATTTGCACCAAATTAAGAAAAGTAGTCTTATTAGTTAAGCTTGTACTTTCTCGATATATGAACATATCATTCGCAGATTAGTGTACAAGTGTGTTTACTTTACAAATAAAACTGTAGTTTTTAAATGTGATCATTACCTTGAGATTTTCCTTACAAAATACAAAAAAATAATAAGTTAAGAACAGCATTGGCACGCCTATTAAATGTCCTATCGACTCTATACACAAGTCACAGAACCAGCGAGCAGATTTTTATGTATTCATTTATTGACTTATTTTTCAAATGGCAAAGTTAAGGCATCTGTCGTAAAAACGGTTTTTTGAATTAGACTTTTACGAATCTGTATTTTTTAAATTATTTAACTAAATTTTAATTACAATGGCATGAGAAATGAGATACTTTTACAAATGCTAAAGCTTAAACACTGTATTTATAGCACGCTAGCGGTTTTGGAAACATCCCATTACAGATTCATTATTTTTTTTTTCCGTAGGTGAATATATCGGGAACACATTTAATTATTTCTGAAACTTTTATTTAACATGACGTAACGCAGATTAAATACAAGTTATTTACGAAAAAAATATAAACGACATTCGTTTTATTTTACTGGTAATAATTTTGTTTCGTAAATTAATTTTAAAAATATTGGAATGTTTGTAAATAAAAACATAGTCAAAACTTCTGAATGTTAATTAAACGTATCGTTTCTTATAAAAATGTGTTTAAATCAACAGTATATAACAGTTTATGACAATTGCAATTGCATATTTTCTAAGTAGGCTGGTTTACAAAAGGTGCATATTGATCGTACGTCCATTATTCTTTCGATTTTTAAGCATTTTAAGAACAAAAAAAGTCAAGTCATTCAATTCCGTACACTAGACGTGGTATTCCTACATGTTGACTACAATTTACAGGGGGAAAAATTTCTCTTCAGCAATGGTTCGTTATACATTTATCTTATTTCTATATTTTTGAGTTAATTTAATGCTTAGAAACTATATTTATGGAAATAAACATTAATTTCATTTTTACCTTACTGTGATACATAATATACAAAAAACGTAAAAAAAATTGGAATGACCGGGATTCGAAAACAAATAAAATCATTGGTGGGCCGACGCCTTAGCGTCTAAGCTATTGAATCTCTTTTGTAGCAATATACGAATAAAATACGTATACTGCAATGCTTTTAAACCACAAATTTGTTGATTTTGGACTATTTGGGCTTTTAAAATGCCAGTGGGTTATTGTTTAGTATTCATGCTGCCACAAAGTTTCATTTTCTGTATGATTCGAAAGTTTTTGTTTTCTCTTTTATTATTAAAAACTATATTCGCCCAGCAAGCGGTAAAATACCTTGTAACGTGTGTAGCCGTCTGTAGGGCTAAGCGTACTGCGCATGTGTAGTTATATTAGGGCAAGGAAATGTCACAGATCAGTCCTGAACAAGCAATGTCCTTAACCTAAACTCTTATAAAAACGTTTAGGAATACCGATAAGGCCTAAGCATGACTTATGTTGCACCTAAACCCTTATACGGACGTTTAGGAATACCGGCCTAAGTGTAGAAGAGTTGGCGTCCGGTGTTTAAGCGCACATGTGTATGCGCACACACGCTTTTACGCGAGCACATCGTGCAATATTTTAACATTTACAAGTTGTACAGTACATTGCTTGTATCAACGCAGTAGTCATGTGTGTTTCACTGATCACGAACGCCTTGCTTTATTGTTGATAGTTGCGATATTGCAACGCTGTAATGCGAACAGCGATTCAGTGCTCTCTGCTGGGACCATTGACGCATGCGCACAGCAGAAGTGATGTCACCTCTAATGCGAGATCTCATTGGACGTGTGAACAAGCCGAACTTTTCTCTTTATCTGTAACTAGAGGACGTATTTTCTCAATTCATATCCTAGCAGAAGCACCAGCACATTCTGGCGCAACTGTTTCATACAGCATTTACTTGCTAGATGTCAACAAGTTTGCACTCAAGCTACGACAAACGTACCGTAGTGAAACAGGACAGTTGGGGTAACACGTGTGAAACTGGAGAGGAAAATGAAATATTATAGTTTTTCTGTTAATTTAAAAACGAAATATATTATTAGATAGGCTATATACAATTATTTGGATATCCCCCAGCCTCTAAGCATCTCGCCCTGTGTACTCCTGCGAATAAACTGTATGTTGTACTTTAAAGACACAATGAATTCTGTACAGACAATTTAAGCAAATATATAAAACGGATTTATAAATGAAAGTTAAAAATAAAAATTTAGACGCTGACGGACTGTATTTACACATTATTACTCTACAAAATGTACTAAAAAAAAAAAAAAAAAAAAGAACAGTCTTCAAAGCAGTTATTTGATAAATATTTTCGTAGAATTCAGTAGTAATTGTAAAATCCGAAATGTTATTTCCTTGAAACATTTTTACAAAACAATGTGTGAACACTCAATGTCAAAATCCACTGGTCGCTGTTGCACATTAGTGTAGTACAATAACTAGGTGTAAATATTTTTGCCCCACTTTGTTTCAGTGCCTTACGTGCACACCTGCAGCTCAACTTCATGGCTATTGACAGAGTGTTTTTGTGCAGAGTCGTTAGTCATTTGATTGTGCCAATCAGTACACGGATAACTGCCACACATCACATCTGTGGTTTGGGGGGAGTTAACCTTCACAAGTTGGGTGATGGGGCATCGAGTCACTGACCACAGAGCAGAACTGCAGGTGCGCACGTAAGGCACTGAAACAAAGTGCTGCAAAAATCTTTTCGCGAAATTTCCTGTCTCTAATAATAACTATCTTACATCAGCTATATGAATAGTAGCGTCAGCAATGCTGTACTTTCTGTAGGCAAACATATCTTGTCATAGTCCCACAAACGAGAGCACTTTTATGACAGTGATGCTGGGATATTTTTCTGTGATTCACTGAGTATCACAATCTGATCTCTAGGGTTTTAACTGCTGTTAAGGGCGCCGCCTATTTACCTGCGTGTTAGAGACTTGGAAATGAGGGAGTTATATGGGCGACCTTGAAGCGCGCATGAAATACCGCATTGTCACAATGAGCCAAGCGTGTAAGGGGAATGGAAAGGTACGATGTCGAGCGGTTGACTGGAATACTCAATCGTCCATAACATCTGAACTACTAATGAAAAATCTATGAGATTTTTTGCTGAATGGACATTTTATCAGCGGGCGTTTATTTATATAACACTATGCGGTAGTTTGTTTTACTTTCGAGAGAAACATTAAAAATGTTTTTAAAAAATAAGAGCTTGAGACCATAAAATCTACAACAATGGAAAACTGTAATTTTTATCATTAGTAACGTGATAATCTAGGCCCCTATAATAACCGAATTTTAAAAATACTCGCGTTTTCATTTGAAAATAATGTTAACATTCGTAAACCTATCGCGCAGAGATTTTCGTATAGTAAAATTATTTTCAAATCAAAACGCGAGTATTTTTAAAATCCGATTGTTATAGAGGACTTAATATTATATTACAAACTGTAAAAATTGCCAATTTCCAATTTTTGTAGTTTTTGTGATTTCAAGCCCTTATTTTTCTAAAAACATTTCTTAGTATTTACTGAAACGTAAAGAATACTACCGCATAGTGCTATATAAATAAAAGTCCGCTGATAAAATGTCCACTCAGCAAAATGTCTCATCGATTTTTCATGAGTAGTTAAGATGTTATTGATGATTGAGTATTCCGGCCGCCCGCTCGACATTGTACCTTTCCATTGCAGTAAGGGTGTTCAAATGGGTCAAAATTACAATTTTATATTCGTATGGAATAGTTTTAATTATACAGACGTTACTTGGGAGTATATTTTCCTCTTACGGGAAAAAATAGCTCAGACAATTTTTCCACGATGATATTTCAGAGTCAAAATTTGTATATTTTTACTTCATATAAATCTTGAAAACCAGTGCACATAATGAAAGGGAAAAAATTAACATGAAAACTACACGTCGCGGTCTAAGGTTTGATGCTTATAAAAACTCATTACAAAAAAAATATTTATACTATAAAATTAAAAATTTACTAATTTTTTGTTTCTTTCAGCAATTTTCTAAAATACAAAAATATTTTATGAAAAAGTTTATATGCTTCAAGCCGTAGATCGTGACATGTAATTTTGATGTAATTTTTCCATTCCATTGTGTGTTCTGGTTTTCAAGATTTGTATTAAGTAAAAGTAAGCAAATTTTGACATTTAAATGCCATTATGGAAAAACTGGCTGAGCTATTTTTTTTTCGTAAGATGTAAGTGTAGTGTCAAGTAATGTCTACAAAACTAACACTATTCTATACAAATATAAATCTATGATTTTTCCGCACTTGAACACCCTTAACTAGCGTGCAAGATTCTCGCCGAGCCATTTTACTAAGGGACTTAAAGCCGTGCGCTCATAATTTTATTGGTAGATATTCTGTACAGCAATGTTCAGTGTAAGTTTTTTAGTTTCACATACATCTGTTATATGTTTTGAAGGATGCAGTCCGAAAAGAGTGTTTTTTTGTTACATTGGAGAGCTTAGAAACAAAATTTTTAATGGGCATGGCTTTCTAACGATAATATTTCGTTCTTGCCCAAAGTATGTTATCTTTTCGCGCATTGGTACAGTAGGCACAAGTGAAATAGTTTCGTAAATAATACGTATTTACGAACACACTTCAACACATTTGAAGCGCGTGGTAGGTGGCACCGATATCCCTTCATTTGCTGATTGAATAAGCTAATTAATTGTTTCACGAATATAATCTATTGGATTTAGGTTTTTTTTTATTTTTTTAATTACGTTTACCAGCTACTACAGAAGTGCACTTTTTAGTGGGCTACACTATATAGATATGGTTCATGGCAGGACATATTGTAGTGATTGTAGGAAGGACTCACGCGGAACTGTCGTGGCTTACAGAGCTCGGCGCACAGCTGGAGCTGAGGGCCACCTCAGGGTCTGCTCTGTCTAGCAGCGGTGTGTCTGGAGACATTGTGTCCGCCGCAGGTCCGTCCTGTCTGGCCGGCGTCTGTCCTTCACCCGCCGGTACCAGCACAGCCTCGCTGCCGTCACGCCACACTGCTCCTGATACCAACAACACATAGGAGCTTCGTTAAATTCCACCTGGTGTAGTAACACGATTACACTGGCGGAACTACATCTGTCAGAAAAGTAATATAATATCGTTAGAGGGATACAAATTTGCTTTATTGTTTGGGAACGGACCAGACTAAACTGACATGTACAGCCTTAAACACAATCTGTGATGTCATTGGCCACCAGTCCTTTAATCATTTTGCTTGGGAAGGGTGGCAAATAACGGAACACCAATTCAGTCAATAAAAAAGGGGAAGGGGGGGTCCGGAGGTGTTCCAACAGAAAAAAATTTGGATTTCAAGACACAATACCATGCTTTTTTTTTTAACCAGCTGTCGGTCCTACGGTATCACTAGGGCTAGGAAAAATTCGCAAGTTCAATGACCTGCATGCTAGAATACAATGTCCATAGCAAATTCAAGCTCCGTCTATTCGTTCATTGTCTGATGTCTAATTGAGTAGCAGGTAATGGACAAATAATAGGTCTTCGGTATGCACGGGATAGTGGATTATAGCATATTGGTCGTTAAACTCGCGAAATATTCCTATCCCTAAGTATCATTCAAAAGGCTGTAACGTCATAACAGTAATGATGTGGAATTTGTGTAATTATATGCAGCAAAAATTGTGTAGTGTAATAAAAGAGCGGAAAATCAAATTGTTTATTTTTTATGTTTATCGGAGGAATGATATTCGTTTTTAGTGATATGAAGCTTCTGGTCACAGTAGACGAAGCATACTAAACGAATACAGTGTGATCGTGATGTTATTCACGTATATGTTTGTTCTTAAGAGAGGTATGTGTGGTGTAACCTCAAAACTAATTTAGGAATTGACAAGTATGGGTAAATTTGACTCTGTGTAGTGAATTATGTAAGCTAAGTTTCAGAATGCGTTATATTTGACAGTCTGTTTTTTTCTCTATAAAAAAGGAGAGCTAACATCAAACATCGTACTGCAAGTTAAAATGCGAGGCAAAACGGAGGTGGTCTCTTTACTCATTGTTGTGAGGTCAGTCCTTTACTTCACCCCTACGGGAGATAGAGAGCTAGGCCATCGCCCCACTTTCCGATACCCTGTCTTATTATTATTTACCATAATAAAATCCCTGTGCTAACGACGTCACTAATGTTAAATCACAAATGTTTACCATTGAAAACATTTAATTTGCTTCTTTTACAGTTAGTCGTGTTTAATTTTTAATCGGTAATGTGTTTAATTCAACCAAGTTATTTTACAGCATAGCTTGAAGACTGAACTAAACGCCTAGTGGCTAATCTGGTCAAACACCAATTTCCATAAATCATTAAGAGTCCACTATACCTGTGATGTACAAATTCTTGGTTTTAAAGCAGTAATATCTGTTTTAGAGTATATTTTAAAAACTTTTGTTTGAAGAACGAATTTAATGTACAGTATGTGTTCTTTAACATTTCTGTCCTAAATCTGCATTACTTGGTAAATGAAATTTGTAAACAGTGATATAAACAATAAATTTTTAATTCTTATATCACTGTTTACAAATTGCATTTAACGCATAAATCAGATTTAGTGTAAACATGTTAAAGAACACCAATTTTAAATTGGATCGTCAAACAAACATTTTTTTATTTATATTCTAAAACAAATATCACGTGTTTAAAAGAAAGAATTTGTACATCAAAAATATAGTGGAATCTTAAATTAAATATTTACTTTCTTGGATGGAGTCACCATAACATGTTACTGTAGCAAGCGGCACTTTGAAAGGAAAGAACTGTGGGCGCGCTTATTAACTGACAGATGACTTCCTCGTGTCGAGTAGAAGACTCTGTCAATCCCGGGCACATCCTCTGGTACGTCCACGTCCTCTGCACGGTCCGGAAACACCTCGTACAAACGGAATGCCTTTCCAGCGCACTGAATGTCTGCTTCGGCGTACGCCACTCCCTGTGGTGTACCGCCTACTCGAAGTCAGACTCACCAGGTATTGCCACACTTCCCTAATAGAGCATGACTGGAGATGGTGAAAAATCGCGAGAATATTTTCACCAGCGTATTCTTCAGATCAGTATAGCGTCCAGTTATGTGGCACGTTCTATCGGTTTGCTGTCGAATCACAGACGTCCAGTATTAGCGCACCAGAATTATCATTGGCCCAGATAAATAGGAACCAGAGACCCCAGTTTTTTGCGAATAGAATTTTGCCCAGTTTGTATCAGTGTCTTACGTGCGCATATGCAATTTATTCAATTCTGCTTCATGGTTATTGGCAGCTGGTTTATGTGAACAGTCGTATCCCACACAACATGTTAGCTTACTGAAAGCCTTGCATTTGACTTGCAGTTATAAACTTGCTTCGGTAGGCTTACTGCAAGCCTTGCATTTGACTTAAGCTTTTATGCTGGCGTAGGTATTATTTAGCTTGACAAGCTTTCTGCAAGTGTATTTAAGAAAAATGCTTGCAGTTAAACTTCTTGCAACCTTGTGTTAAGCTTGATTGATTACAAGTTAACCTTAAATGATGTTTAGTGTGTAAGCTTGCAAAACTATAAAAAAGTGTCAACTAGGCAACTTGCAGCAGACTTGCTGCAAGCCTGCTTGCCAGCTTATATTTCACTTGATTTTGGCTTGCCATAGCAAGCTTACTCACGAGACTTGCTGCAAGCCTGAATCAAGCTTGCATCAAGTTTATGTTTCGCTTTAATTTAACTTGCCATAGCAAGCTTGCTCAGAACTCTTATTACAAATCTGAACCAAGCTTGCGACAAAGGTGTATTTGACTTTAATTACACTTACATAGCAAGACTGGTCATGTGATAAGCTGCAAGCATCCTGTCCCCTATACCAAGCTGATATTGCATTGAAATTTTCCTTAGCAATCTTAATTCATGAAATATTTTCTGTGCCATCAATAATGATCGAACTTGAGATTTAAACTGAACTTTGTAAATGAACAAGCGCTTTAAAAAGTAACACTGTTTCCTATGCTACCTAAAACAACTATTACGACATTATGTACACTACACGTAAACTGATATCCTTACCGTTGTTAGTAAATTCACAAACATCAGCATTTCCATAACAAAGTTCGTTATCTTACAAGAGACTCTCACTACTACACCACTTTTAAGTATTCGCAATAGTTCAGTGGTATATTTGTTTGGGTTCTAGGGTTGTACCACCCATCTCACGGCGTGTTGGCAGACGATTGCATATGTTGTGTCACGCTAATATATATGGGTCATGGACTTACATGATGTGACTGTTATAATGTGTGTATTATATAGTGTGTATTCTAATGTATGTATTATATTATGTGTATTCTATTGTGTGTATCATCATAATGTGTGTATAGGCGTGTTTCATTAATACAATAAAAGGAAAAGTGAAAAAAAAAGTGGTAGAATGCTCGCCTCCCACGCGGGCGGCCCGGGTTCGATTCCCGGCCGATGCATCATTTCCAAAATTATTTTCACTATTTTTTAAACGTTGGTGCACGTGTCTCTACAAACAAGCGTGTAGTGTTTCACGTTTTGAAAGGTATTTGAAGAAGTTATTAAATTGTCCTTTTGCCACCGTAAAAAAAAAGTGGTTAGCATACCTGCTTTGAAAGCAAGGGGTCAGTGGTTCCAATCTTGGCACAGGAATCGAAATTTAACGTTTAGTAATTAACATCACAAGTCGATGAACAAGCATTATTAAATATATAAATTTGAATGATAGTGAAAATATTGCAAAAAATATAATTTTGATTTATTCTTCTGGCTGGGAAATTTAGCTTGCAGCAGTCTTGCAAATTAAGCTTGCAGCAAGCTTACAAATCAAGCTTGCAGCAAGTTAGAAATGTGTAAACTAGACAACTTGCAGCAGGCTTATAACAAGTTTATTGGCTTGCATTTCATGCTTGCTGCAAGATTACTGGCTTGCACTGGCAAGCTTGCTACAAGCTTGTAGCAAGTTTTTTCTGCTGTCTGAGATCTCATTTGACTGAACCAATTACAATATCGTTCACTGCAACACCACCCGTATGTGATAGTGAAGTTTAAGCAAACACATCAGGCCTATGATTGCTGGAGACAAGCAATTAAACTGAGGGTAGTCTACTTATGTGTTACATATTTTTCGTGGGGCTCAATTACACAAATACGTAAAATGGTTACAAGGCAAAATTTCATTCTAAGGCGTTGAGACACTAATCCGAGTAAAGTTTTTAAGCGTCCAATAATTCACGAGGCATTGCATCGTTTGCACGCTTTCAGACGTTAACCTGGTGATGGAACAAACGAGGTCACTTGTCTGAGAAAACATACTTAAACCCAGATAGTAACTCATACTGACTTGTGGATACTATATATTTTATTTTTAAAGTTGTGACACAGTGCACATTTCACATTTCAATCCATTTTTTAGCTGCGTAATGCATATTTTAGATTTTTAGAAATTACATTTTTCGAATTAACAACTACAAGTATGGAAGTATTATAATTTGGTAATTTCTAATGCTATTTAAGAAGCTGTATACTAGTGATGACTTGAGGTATACGGAATAAAATTTTAAACGATTTTACCGAGGAGATTGTAAAATAACTATAAAAAAATTTGTCACGAAAATGAAAATGTTTGTCACAGCAGTATGTTAGGGTAGACGATTACTGCTATAAGGGTTTGCGGTAAAGTGAGCACTTTCTTAGACCACCTTGTCTAAAAAAATAATTGAGAAATTATATTTATTGTGACATTGTACGTTAGGTTTAGTGTAAAATACAATACAAACGAAAAATTAAAAAAAAGAGAAAACAGACCTAGTTCGGCTGTAGTCAACATACCCATAAACCAAAACAACAGAACATGAAAGATTCCATAAGGAATTAGTCAACAACAAATCAAGGAAAATAATAACACAAATTGATTTTTGTGTTTATTTCAATTTCCTCGATATGTTGTCGACTGAGTCCTTGCGGAACCTTTCATGTTCTGTTGTTTTGGTTTTATATGGGTTTGTTGACTACTGCCAAACTAGGCTTGTTTCCTCATTTTGTCATTTGTTTTTTCCTTAGTCTCATTCTAATATTTCTGGGACGACATAATATTGCAATAGCGTATGTCCACAATATTACAGTACGTTATTACATGTTCTGTAGCGTACGTTCTGAAAGAGTGCACGAACGTCTAAAATCCTCACAAATAAGTCGTAATGCAGTTTCAGCAAGCAATTTTTTTAATAAGGATGTGTAACTTAAAGTAGGAAACCACAGTGGCCACTCTAACAGGCATCACGTGCAGTTAAAACGGTTTTTTTTTTTTTTCAAGCACCAATGCCTGGAGACACAAGAAAATCTCGAAAATATTGGAGTCAACGGAGTCTCCAGTGAACAGTCGCATGCTGAGCCTACTATTATTGGATTATGCAATTCGTGACGTAAGCTGTTTCGGGACAAATCACACACGTTATATATAGAGATCTGAAAATTTCGCGTTTTCTTTTAGGCGTAAGCTAGAATTTGAGCATCTGTAGGTCTGTGTCACGTTCACAATTGGCCGGTGACTTACTCGACACTTCCTGTATGTAAGCGAGCCAATAATACAACTTTAACTGAATACAGGCCCATTTCACTGTCAGCGAGCAGCTAATAAACAGCTAATGTCTGCACGATTTCACAGATATTCTTGGATGCTAGCCTACAGTTCAGTGAACCCCCGAATTTTTCCCGTCTCTAGTTATATGTAGGGACAAGAATATTTTGTGAAAATATGTTTGCCCCACTTTGTTTCAGTGCCTTACATGCACACCTGCAGCTCAACCTCATGGTTATTGACAAGAGTCTTTTGCGCAGAGTTGTTATTCATTTGACTGTGCCAATCAGTACACGGATAACTGTGACACATCACGTCTGTGATTTGCGGGCTTAACCTCAAGACGCTGGGTGTTGACTCCATTCAATCGCTGACCACAAAGACGAGATGCAGGTGCGCACGTAAGGCACCAAAATAAAGTGCTGCAAAAATCTTTTCGCGAATTTCCAAGTTATATGTTAACATTGTGCAGTTCTTATAGTTGCTTCAAATAAACGATAGCTAATAACGATGCGAAACCTTCAGTGAAATACACAGTCCATTGAAATCTAACAGTCAAATTTGCCAGCCATTTTTACCAATGCGTAGATATGCCAAACCTGTGTTATTATTTGGTAGACTAGACATCACTGTCCTGTACATACCAGAATACAATCTGTGATATAGACCGTGTCCGTATTCGCCTGAAGTACTTACTTGAGCGCGCTTTTCCCCGAAAAGATATCACAAGGACAGTCCGAATTTGAGGTAAAGAATGGAACTACGCAAGGACGCACAAGGAAACAAATGTATGTTCTTATCGTGACCTTCTCGCGTCCTTGTAGCTCTGGTGTGATCGCCAGTTTGATAAGTTAAATCTTCAGTTTGTAAATTACGCACAAGCATTGTCTTGCGGATTGCTACATTGTTTGTAAGTATATCCCATCCCTAAAGACAGGAACAATTCGCGGGTTCATTGACCTGAAGGCTAGCCTCCAAGAACATATGTGTATTCAAGCTGACAGTATCTGCTCATTAGCTGCTCGCCTCTACAGTAACATGGGCGTACGTTTAGTTACGTTTTTATTACTGACTCAGTGACCTTAAGATGATGTCAAATAAGTCAAGTACCAGTTGCGAAAGGAACACGAAAGTACAGTTACTGGAATTCTAGCTTGTGTCTAAAAGAAAATCAAATTTTGCAGGTCCCTACCCATCTCTGTTGTCTTATGTCACATAGCACTTATTTTTTGTGGATTGTGCCTTTCGTTATCCTTCGAGGATTATCCGTGTCAAAATTTCATTTCATGTCAAAATGCATTCCAATATTGGCGGGGAAATATTTGTTTACATTTTTAACATGTATATCGATAAGTGCCAAAACACCAGAAAAATAAGCTTCTGCCCGAATTTGTTAAGAATGGAGGAAAGAACAAGTACACAAGGCTACACCTACAAAAGTACATACCTGAATTAGGACACGGCCTTAATTGGATATGAGTCGCTATGTGATCTGATTTAAGTGTGTTACGACCATTTAACAGGTTCTTGGGCCCGCTAACATTGAGTTTATAGGCTAATCATTGTTTGGAAGCATTCTACGCAGCTGGCCACGACTTTCTCGGCCAATAAGAGACATCGGAGCGTACAACCATACCGAGTCTACGCTGCTGGCAGAAAGTTACGCGCATTTTGTGCGTTCCTATTCCTACCAATGCACAATAACGCCTGTAGTGTGCGCCACAGCAGTATCGATCGTGACGTTGATAACGAGGAGGAAGGATGAGAGGGAAAGAGAGAGAGATAGATAGAGAGAGAATGCTCACCCCGAGCAGGAGGCGACAGTCTGTGTTGGTGTTGTCTAGAGTGCTGGCTCCACGAACTCTGCCAGTTCTTCAAGCTTCTGCAGCCGGTCCGCATCAGGCTGTCCAGCTCCAAGTGCTCAGGGTATACCATTCTCTGCTGTACATAAATACACCACACAAACAGCGTGTTAGGAAATTTAACAACCAGAACGTTGGAAGGTGATTCCTCTACATTAATGAGGTCGACAATATCCGACACACTTTAGCTAAAGTGAATATTGTTTAGAGTTCACAAAAAAAAAAAAAAAGGTTGGTTAAACACTGGAATCAAAAAGCATTACTTTTAGGTGAACTTAAAAAGTGTTGTTTACTCTGACCGTGAGTTTACTCTTCTAAAAAAAGTACAAAACCAAATTTACTGACAAATTTAATGGTTCGCCCTTCTACAGTTTTTTCAGGTTTAATTGGCTGGATTTTGCGATATACTTTTAAAGAACTCCATTACATAATAAATTTTCCTGACAGCATTGCTTATGTACAGTTCAAATGGAAGCAGCACATTTCCCCTATATGAAGGCATTGTTCTAATGCCATATAAACAGTTGTATGCATTTTTAACCACCGACCAAAACAAGAGAGGTGTTGATAAGGTTGGCGACTATGTCTCTTATTGAATGTTCGTGGATCTGTCTGTGGCTTCCTAGATCCGAAGCGGATGGACGGGTTTCAATGCTTTGTTTCAATTGAAAGCTAGTATCATCGGGATGGTTCTTTGCTGAATTTGATGAAAACCTGTCCGGTTGTTTTAAACAAGTTATGACCTATTTTCAGAATTGGTGTAAGAATTCCATACACATATAATGGGTTATTTTCTCTGTTGTGTAGCTGAAACTTTAAATAATTTTGACAGAGCTTTCAACGCGGCAAGGAGAATTTTTACCAAATATTCTCAGACGATAAAATAGGAAAGTTAAAAGTAAAACGGGATACATATTATAGGCTTAGTATGTCTGACGCCAATGCCTGTCTGCCCTGTCTGTGTGTCAGTTGCTTCATAGATCTAAAACGGATGGACCGATTGCAATGCTTTTTCAAAATGAGAAAAAATTTTTCAGTACTTTTTAACTGTATAAAAATATTTATTTATTTATATTATATTTTCAATAATTTTAGAAGCATTAAAGAAAGTTATAAATATAACTTTAATAAAAAATTAAAAACTTCCATTAAAAATGATCCCTTAAAAAATAACATTTTAACATTTTTGTTGACAAAATAGGTAGGTAAATTGGCGACATTGAAACACAATTCAACAAATTAAGATCAAAGCCAGAACATGATACATCAGTCCTGAAATTGAATTTAAAAGTTACGTAATTTAAGATTTGGACTTAACCTTTTGCAATTGTCACATATGTGCACACACGTACGTAAGTTTAGTTGCAGTTAATTTTTCTCTTTTACGTTTGCTAATTTAAATTACATATTTTGTTTACTTTGCGGTCCCCGCAACGCATTTAATGATCAATAGTAATTTGAAATTTTTCTTCTTACTTTTTAAGTAATCGTTTTATGTATCGGTATTAAAAATTTTTATTTAAGTTTTTTTCATGTATATGGCGCATTCTATACACTTACAGTGAGAGGACTTTTTCTTATTCGACGTACTGCTGAAAAATATGAAAACAACCGAAAAAACAGAGTGATGCGATAAGAGGGATCGCGCGTATTATTATTTATGTAAGAAAAAGGTTACGAATTTCGCATAGGATATAAGAGTCCCACATATTTTCTACTTGGTTTTAACGAGGAATCGCCTCCTGACGTTTGGCAGTTATATTTTCTTTCCCTATGTTTATAGCATTTAGAGCCAAAATAAGGACTGAACTGAACTTTGTATGCAATCAATATGGAGTGAACAAAAAGTGAATACAAAGTTAAAAGTGAAAGTAACATTTTCAATATAGATTGACTTGTAATAATAGAGTTAATATATACTGTACGTTGTTTAGAGACATGTTTTAACCAAACGTTAAACTACAAATAACATGACTCTCAAAAAGCAAAGAAGAAAACATTTTCTATAGAAATTGGTTTGAAATCACTTCTGTATATCAATTTTATATCTTTAGCACTTCTCTTTGTTTCTACACTTTTTAAGTTTTATTTGACAACATAGGTCGATGTCAGCCCTGTCCTATTTGAATTCGAATATAAATTTTCATACACGCGAATAACACACACTTCGTAAACACGCTCACATGAGTTCGTCACGGAGCAAACATGTGTCTATAGAATAGTCAGAGAAGCGTGTACTCTTTCTTGCACCATGCTCATTATCGGAGTTAAGAGTATGAAACGAAAATACACACCATCTGCAAGGAATACCCCATGTGACTTGATGAACAATACAGAATATAAAGACAACGTTCATCTGACATTCAGACGGTGAAAAAAAATTTTGAGGAGTGTTATTGTAGTTTAAAATACGAAATTTTATATTTTACACGTCACATTACACTAAAACTTACATATGATTCAATCTTTAAAATAATACAGCAAAAACTATTTTAAAAATCTTTGAACTAAGTCACACATATACTTATTTTATTTTCGATGTGAGTTCTTAATACTTATTTACTGACATAACATATTTTAAAAGTCGGATGATTGACATAGAAGTAAAATATTTGAGCTGGAAGTATTAACTTCTACTAGCATAAATTCCAGTTCTTGGGTTTGCGATTGACCTCATTTTAGGTATGTAGAGAACTTGGGCACTAATACCAACTACTTAATTGCGTCTTTTCACCACAACGACCTAAGCAAGCTATTAACGAACCCACACAACATGTTAGCTTACTGAAAGCCTTGCAATTGACTTGCAGTTATAAATTTGCTTTGGTAGACATACTGCAAGCCTTGCATTTGACTTAAGCTTTTATGCTGGCGTAGGTATTATTTAGCTTGACAAGCTTTCTGCAAGTGTATTTAAGAAAAATGCTTGCAGTTAAACTTATTGCACGCTTGTGTTAAGCTTCATTGCTCACAAATTAACCTTAAATGATGTTTAGTATGTAAGCTTGCAAAACTATAAAAAAGTGTGCAACGCCCCCTAGTGGTGCCTGAGGAAACCCCGGAGGAAACCTTTTCTCAGGACACCACCAAGGATGGCGAGCGAACGTCTGTCACCACCGTTTCCATTTTTGATGACGACAGACACCCTTAGGAAAAGCCTAAAAGAAGCAGGACTGATGGTTTTACAGTGGAGGACGGAAAAGTCATCAAAGTTGAGGGCAGCT
>PNEQ01082201.1:6079-44156 GCA_003012365.1 Medauroidea extradentata | reverse complement strand
TGTTTACATTGTGTAAACTATGTAATGAATCTGTGTTTCCTGAGGTAAGAAGTTTTTAAACAAATATTTTATTCATGTAGTAGGCCTTTTAATTTGTCGATTGTGAGAAGCCATAAGTTAGGTATTACTGTAAATTTCTTACCATCAAAATGTACTTAAGAGTTGTAACTTTCAGTTCAAATTTTTATATTATTATAGGAATACTTAATATACTTGCAAAAATAGAGCACACAAAATATCTTGTTGGTGTGTTTAGTATGCAGTCAATGTTTTCTGAGGCATGTATTTTTCATGCAAATATTACAAGTCGTAGAAGTATTTTGGACATACATAGTTACAGCAAATGGTTTGTCACACAAAACCGGATAATACATGCAGACAAGCGAAAGGATGCTATCGGTTGTTTACTTTCCTGTTTGTCTGCATGTATTGTCTGGTTTTCTTTGACTCACAGTTTGCTGCTATGGCGTTTATCCATAATATTTATTTGATTTTCAACTTGCCCCATTGCAAGAATGGTTTAGAAACAACATAAATGTTATATTAGTAGTACATTAAAACTTGTACTATGTGCAAAGTGCATTGAATTGGACAAAGAAAAAATGATTTCTTTTATAAAGCATGAAAAATTGGGTTAAAAAAATTTATTAGGTCAGGGAAAATTTTCAATTTGGGTGGGAAAAGTCAGGGAATTATATTCCCAACAGTTTGTAGCCACCCTGTTACTCTAGATTCTAAGGCTGGCCCCAGCGAAGCATCAATAGCCCGACAAAACTCTCCCACGCTATTAGGTAATCCAAACGGTAGTACTTTAAACTGGTATGACCTTCCCTGGTACAAAAAAGCGGTATATTTCCTGTCATCCTCATGCAAAGGTACCTGCCAGTAACCCTTTACAAAATCTGTGGTGCTAATAAATTTAGTGCCAAAAAACGAGTTAAACAAATCATCAGGCTCCACTGGAGACTGCCTATCAGGTACAATACGCTGTTTCAAACCTCTCGCATCCAAGCATAGCCTTACATTCCCATCCCTTTTCCTAACACAAACTAGAGGGTTCACAAATGGACTGTTGCACCTCTCAATTATACCTTTATCTACCATGTCATTGATTTGATTGTTAACCTCCTCTCTGCAGGCCCAAGGTATGGGATACGTTTTTCCCTTAAAAGGGGTGTCATCGGTAACAGGGATTCTGGCTATGTACTCGGTGGTAAGTCCTGGCTCACTAGAAAACACATCTTTATGATCATACAGAAGCTCACGCAATCTCTCTTTCTCCTCTTCTCCACCAACCTCACACTGCTCTAACACACTATCCAAATCCCTCTCCCAGGGGTGAGCCTCAACATAATTAAATTCTATTAAATCTCCCCCTACTGCCTCACACAGCACCATCTCTTCCCCCTTTTCCTCCAGATCGTCTACCAAGTGAATTCTCAGTGACTCCGCCTGCCTGTCACAACTAGAAGCTTTGCTCAGCATCTCATACCGAATCCCTTCAATGAAAATTTTACCCTTCACAAAATCAACAACAACTTCATGCCTATGCATAAAATCTGTCCCAATTATAATATCCTTAGTAAGACTAGGAATTACCAAGCAGCTAGCCAAATACTCATGATTCTGAATGCTAAAATTTAAGAAAATCTGTTTATTCACCTTTTTACTCTTACCCTTCGTGGTCCCAATTATCGTAAGTTGAGGTACTGGCAATTGTGGGTATTTCAATCTTCTATGTGTAAGTCCACTCAAAAACTGCTCTGATATCCCTGACACCTCTGCACCAGAGTCGAACAATACATCCACAACTTGATCTCCCACTTTGCATGACAACTCAGGCACTAAAACATGGTTACAACTCTGCCCCTCCTCCTTCATTAAGAAATCTCTTTCATCGGTAAAAATCACAGCAACCAACTGAACTTGTCCACCCTGTCCCTTAGTATCAGTCACCTGAGCTGGGCTGTTCACATCAGGTGACCCCTTTAGTTTCCCTGACTAGACCCTCTGTGCACGTTGTTACTGTAGTCGTGCCCGTTACCACCAGATTCTCCTTGGCTTCTTCCTCCTACTGCCCTTGGGTCATCCACAACACTTTGGCGCTGGCCATATCTCTGGACGGCACGCTCTGCCCCTGCTGCCAGTCCGCCACCATGCCTGTCCCCTCTTGAGCCTCCTCCACCCTGGTTGCCGTGCTGATACCTATCCTCTTGCTCTTGGTGGTATCCCCGGCCCCGATCATTATACTACCCTCTGTCTCTATTGTGTTAAAAATCACCCCGGTAGCTATTGTTGTAATTACCTCCCCCTCTGTGACGATTAACGAAATGGCCATGACACTGCCGTTGCCTGAAATCATTAGGCCTCTCATGATTGTTGCCTCGGTACTGTCCTACCTGAGCCTCCCTGCACTGCATCCTGTCATTATGAGTTACTTATCCTGTCCAATTCCTTCAGAATTTTCCGAAGCTGCTCAGTACTGTTCATTTCCTTCCCAACAAGTGCCTTCTGCACCGCTACAGGGGTCTGAGAATATACCAAGGTGATAACCTCCTCCTCACTAAGGGGCACATCATAGTATCGGGACCTTTCAAGTACCTTACTCAGGTGCCTCTCTAACTGCCCTATAGTACATCTGCCCTGGTAAAGTTCAGCCCTGTTAATGCCCTGAATTCGACTATTCCAAAACTCTCTAACAAATTCCTGTTCAAAATAGTCAAAAACAACAATTCGGTCTCTGATTAACTTAAACCAGTTTTCGCATGGTCCAGACAGGGATCTCCCAACAACTATCAACTTCTCCTCCTCTGAGCAGTCAAAAATTGCAAAATACTCATGTAATTTACTAATGTAACCTCTAGGGTGTGTTTGGTCATTACCGGAAAATTTCGGAATGTCTCTATCACTGTATGGTTGACTGACTTTAAAACTCCTACATTCCGCAGTAGCACCACTCACACAAGATCTACCCCTCACCTTCTGCAGTTCCTGAATTTGTTTACTGTGCATACCCAACTCAACTTCAACTTTTGAAATTCTCGGTTCAACAACCTGTAGGAAGTCATCCTTCGTCTTAACAATAAGTGCGTTTCGAATTTCACTCTCCTGCTGTACCTTTTCAACTACTCTTCCACATTCTCTAGACAAACTAACAATCTCAGCTTGGCTAATTGCAATCTGCTCTCCAAGTGAGGTTGACTGTGCATCCAGTACCCCTAAGTGTTTGCTATACCCTTCTACCTCCCTCTCCATTCCTTCAACCCTTTTCTCTATCCCAGCTTGCTCTAGGTCTACCACATCCAGGCGATTCTCAACTTCTACAAGTCGCCCGGTGACACAGCTTTCAAACTCGTATTGTTGGCCCTTAACAACCTCTAACTCCCCCTTCAATTCCTCCCTGTACTCTGTCAACTTAGCTTCTAGGCAATTGAACTTGGTCTCCAACCTTAGTGTCTGAGCTTCCAACAAGCTCTGAAGCAGCACAGCAAATCCTTGATCCATGCCTACAGCTGATGGTGGTTCAGTGCAAGATTCCAGGTTAGTATTAGCCACCGACTCAGCGGCTGATCCAGATTCAACTCAGTCACTACACTCAAACATAGTGCTATTCTCACTCGATACTTCTCCTTGTGCCAACAAATTAGTGTAAGCCACATTCTCCGGCCCACTGCCCTCCATGGTCTTACTAGTTGACCTCGTAACTACAGGTGACATACCATCAGCAATGTGACTAACACACAAACCACAACACGAACCCTAACCAGGTCAGCAACAATACAATTGCAACTCATCTCAAACTCGTTGGCACTTATCAGAAACAACTCGGACACACAACAATACACTCACACAACAATACACTCAACAGCTCAGAGCACTTACAATGACACCAAATCACTCAAAGCACTTAATAAACCCGCCTTGAAACCCGCGCTGATTCTTCACACATACCTGGCCCGCTGTAGTAGGCTATTTGTCTTCCTACCTGGACTTGTCGCCCTCAACTGCTGAGATTTCCTCTATTAGCCAATTATACACCTTATTTACTACCGCCGCTGACTGGACCTCCCGCTGATAATCTGCTGCTGCTTTGGACTGCCGTTGAAGCTGGGATCACGTGGTTCTGCCGCGATGTGCTGCTGCCCGACCGCTCTACTCTGCTGCCGCTGTAATGTTGCGCTGTGCTGCACCGTGCCGCCTCAGTGGTGTTGTCCCGCCAGCACCCAAGATCGTAGAGCTACTCACTTCGCGTCCATCCTGGTCACGGCACCAAGAATGTAACCAGGCGGCTTCCGAACTCCCTCCTCAAACTTGACGTAGTTTACTGTGTACATGTAGCAATCATAATTTCCTTTTTGTTTCTGGCCAGTAGTGATCGGATGGAAACACAGGAAACTAAACCTCCAAAAAAAAAAAAAAAAAAACTCTTTACACCATCTTCGCTTGACTGTAGTATAATTCGTAAATATAACCATCAGCACAATTACATATCTTGACAACACGTTCCATCACCAAAGCCGACGCTCCCGGGAGAGAAAGCAAACTTAAAAGAAGAGAGAGCAATTCAAACAAAGAATTCCTCCACTCATTGCACCAACATGCATGGCGTCTATTCCTGCTACTAACAACGCAAACAATAGGTTCTTAGGCCTATACGGCCACCTCTCCGCAACCATACTACCGTGCACACACACACACCCATCCTGCTCCAAGGCCCAACAACAAGTAAGTCCCCCCCTGCAAAAACGGCCGACGTGCGACGCTCTCTCTCCCTGCAGCGCCTCTAGCGGCCACCCAGCGCACTAAGCGAGAAAAAAAAAAAATTAAAGTTACGTTAAATAAACAACCAAAACAAGATTACGCCAATGAATTACACTTGAAATCAAAATGGAGCTTTAAACATAATATTGCCTTAAAACAAAACAAATCTTAAATAAGTTTAAATTCAGTTCTCTTATTGGCCAACACCGGCCCGCGCAACCCACCACTCTCTCTCTCACACACGCCAACGGCCGTGCCCGAGTGCTAAATTAACGGTAAAATAAACAGGGAAAAACGGTAAAATGCAAAGTTCTGGTATTCCAGGAACTGGGAAAGCACACCTGTGCTGAACAACTCAACAATACACCCAGCCTGAAGACCAAACACATTGTTGAGAAAGAACCAAAATTCTCCAAAATATAAAGTTTCAAACCACAAAAAACTCAAACTAAACAAAAATTAAACAAAATAGAATGAATATAAACTGATAGTGTACAAACCAAATGCAACACTTATGACCTTTGCAACAATACTTGAAATGAAAGACCTGCTATGCAAAAATAATTAAAGATTCCAAAAAACTACGTAAAAAAAAAAAACAAACAAAAATACTTAGTCCTAAATGGTGGGTGGACCGCCTCACAGTACATGCAGTGCCCTGTATTGACGATTTGAACTCTTCAATGCAAAACTAGCTGTCTTGGGGAAGGAGGTTCAATGAAAAATATGGTAGTAACTAGTGCTCTTTTTTAGGTTGCCAAAGATTTACGTGTTGTTGGCGTTACGATAGACAGGGCACCAAAGTCGGGTGGTACTCTGGTTACGGCACATAAAATCGGCAACATACAACAAGGTTAGACTCTGGTCAACAGTGGTAGAACAACACATTTCACACTAGTCTATACAATTTACAATGGCAGCTCCTCGTCCTGTTCTCAGAGGTATCCCTCATACCCATCGTCTTTATGGGCTCGTATAGTTGCTGCATTTGCAAAACGTATTAGACTAAAAACACATCTCACATGGTAAACAAAAGAACAGAGTAGTATATGCAGGTATTTACGGGTTTTCTGTAATATTTAAGCAAGTAGTTAGAGTAGCCTGCTCTTAGATTGAATGGTTAGTTCTTGTTATTTAGCAGAGGTATCAGGGAGTGTTGGGTCAATTTCCAGGGTAATGCTACTCAACTGAACTACGTCAGTGTATTGTGGCAAGAAAAGACTAACACAATACCAAGTGCTGAAATGATTTAATTCGTCCTAAAACAAACAACATATTAAAACCTTGCATAAACTGCTCACTTGCTTACTGGTTTCCTCGTCAGAGAAATGGTTCATGACACCTATCCTGGCTTTGAATTGTTGCATGACTTGGGAGGTATCTCGAGGCAGATACTAGATGCAACAAAACAAGACAGGTAAGTTACTTGGTTCACAAACTTCTGACATTAATGAGGTCTCTGCTATTAAGAAATAATTGCCAAGCTACGCCAATTTCTTGCTGTGGCACTAGGGGAAGTGTCAGGTTCAGATCCCATTGGAGTTGCTCAACTGAACTAAAGCCATTGTATTGTTGCTGGGGAAAAAGGGACACATGACCATATATAAAAATGAGACGGCTCTCTTGCTTAGCAAAAATTGAAACGGTTTCTTGCAGAAAGATGCTGTGACATAGTACTTTCTTCTTTTTGGCATCTATGGGGATGCAGCATGGGGGTTACGCTTTTTTCAATTTGATACTATAAAGAGGGATTGTAGCACTTCCTAAATTTAACTTAACACAAGGGTACCCACAACAAGGCTAACCAGACCCATCGCACTGGTTGGGTACTCACTGGCGTAGCACTTGCGTGGATGCACTCAGCGTGCTGGATGACGGTGCAGCGAATGGCTGCTTCGGTGAATTATTCCCCTTGATGAAGTCCTATTTTTACCAGAATTTGTTACATCCTCATTAGTGTTTACTACTCTGTTATCTGGCTTTTGACACACACTATCCCTATTTGTTTGGTTTTATACCCCCTTTGTTCCATCATCTACCCTTTTGTTACTTCTCGTGTAATTTCCCCTACTTTTTCATTGACTTTCATATCCTTCAGTATATTTACTCCTGATTGGATACTACCCTGGATATCTGTTAATTGTTTGAATTCTGTTTGCAGCCTATCAAATTTTTCATTCTGTTCTGTTTGTTCTGTTAGCAATATATAAAATTTTTTTGCAACCTCCGCTAGCATATCCCTCATCACTGATTCTAATTTTGAATTCTCTGCGTTATCTTTGGGAAAACCCCTTTGTTCTTGTTCTTCGCCTGACATACTGACTATGCTATATTCCAACATTACACAAAACAACAATATTTACAAACACAACCTCATAAACATTTTTTGCCACACTAAAATGCTTTCCTACATAGCCCTTGCATTTATCCATTGTAACACTGTTCTTAATAAGATACTTTGTTTGACTTGCTGATTTTGGCATATTGGTCCCTCGTCACGTTCCTCTTTCCCGTGTCGTTGGTTTTTCCTTAGGCCAGCCGACTGCCTCCTCGTCCTTGGCATCCTCTCACATTGTCCGCGTCAAGTTGATACCATGGGAACCAGCTGCTCGCCCCTCGTTGGATGCCACATGTAGCATTTGGTTCACAGGCCCACGATGGGTGAACAAATAGAACGTCTCGTCACCACATTGTACCTGTGTCTCATTTGGTACAAGCTCATGTCCTGTCCGGATCGCGTCATGACTTTTATTAAACATGGCAGAGGCAAACATTCCAGTATGAAGGGTGAAGTGTCGCCACACGCCGTGCTCTCATTGGCTGGTTCTTGGTGGTGTGACCCTCGTCATTCGTTCCATTATCTAGAACCCTCTTAGGGCACAATCAGAAACTACACATTAAAACAACAAACGGTGCCAAAACCCTGCGAAAAAAACCATAACACAAATAAGAAAAACAAGGCTACTGCCTCCTACCAAGGCCATCTGGCCATAACAACAAACATTACACCCTATCTCTAGAACATTCAGGAATAAATAACTGCATCTTTACTCTCTCTTTCTGGAACCGAGACCACTGAAATAAAATTACAATTTTAAATATTATATTAGAAAATTACGATCACATAAAATATTAATTCACCAAATAAAAACCCTTGTCCTGCAGTGCTACAACACGTAAGGAGCAGCAAAATATGAGTGATTAATATGAGTGATAGTACAAATTTATATAAGACTGCCACGCTTGGAGTTACAACAAATATAATAGTAATTAATTATTATTATTATTATTAAATTTCATTCTTACATTCTTCTTTCTTCAGGGAAGGGCTTTCCATAGATCCACAGTCTTTAGTCCTCCTTGTGCTTTAATATTGTAAAATTAGAGAGAAACACGTGACGAATTTAATGAAAATAAAAACCTCCATGGTTATACCTGCTGACTTGTTTTCTTGAAGAAAAACTTTACACTTCAGGTTGCACTGATTCATGGCAGTATTAGTTTTGTTGCTAAGCCGGGCAATGGTAGCTGATGATGGGACTAATTCTCACTGGGGTAGTTACCTTATACACACATACAGTGGCTGGTTAAACTACAAGGCCTTAATATTTCAGGGGAGCTCAATCATATTACTGGCACTTTGCCTGGTCACCTTAAGTCTCCACAGTATTAAATGGGAAATTTAATTGTAAAAGGAGTAGTAAAAATAAATAAAAAACACACTACGCCATGAAGACAAAAAAAAACTATAGAAAAGATAAGTCTGGTACCTGGCCAGTTACTCCACAACACATGAACGCACTATTGCCTAAGCTGTATGCTGTGTATGTTAGGTGCACAACAACAGGACTTATAAGCATTTGTAAATGACAATATGTGCAAAAAAAATAAAAAATAAAAGAATGGGTTTGGATGGAAACCCATTACCTTTAAAACACAAATATCCCAATGTTGTCTTTTATTCCACAAAATGTAATTTACTGTACAAGTTTACCAGAAAGCCATCTTGTGTTTTGCTGTACATGACCCGGTATTTGAGAAAGGAAAATGAATGTGTTTTTTGTTCAAAAAAGTTCTGATTCTGTAGCTTAGGGCATTACATTTTGTTTGCCATGTATGGCACAGTTTCCAATCCGCAAATAAAAACCTAACAAAATTACGCACTTCTTAATTTTTAAGTTTACGAACAGGGTGTCGCTGTGATTTTGCATAACATGAATTTTTGTTAACCTTGAACACCATATATTGTTGTAAATACAATATTTGTAATTAGAACTCACACTTAAAACACTGCTAATGGTAGCTAGTAAGTACACGTTTTATGTATGTCTACAAAAATTTTGTACTGTTATTTACACGAGTGCAAAACAACATATGGAAGATACATTTATTATTGTTGGTGTGAGTGGACTGATGAGAAAAAAGGGATAGGAGGGGTGCAAATCACAATTCTTGCCCCGAGCGAAGGAATGCCTAGATCCGTCCCTGATGAACAGATAGTCCGTTCATTACAGGTCTAACTGAGGATGTATTTTGTCTTGGTACATCAATAAATAATTACCAATAGGTGTTTTTACTCCATTTTGTATTCTGGTAGGGAAAAAAAGTTCTTGTGCTCCAAATTAAAAGAATTAACTGCTGAATTTAAAATGTGAGTATTTTCATTATCTAGTAGGTAATTTATGTTGAACTCTCCACACATTATAAATTCAATATTTGTT
Organism: Medauroidea extradentata; assembly: GCA_003012365.1. NCBI lineage: Eukaryota > Metazoa > Arthropoda > Insecta > Phasmatodea > Phasmatidae > Medauroidea > Medauroidea extradentata. The sequence goes on along the minus strand of PNEQ01082201.1, from coordinate 34,674 downwards.
TTACATACGGCAGTCAAAAATTTCTCTAAATGAGTGATAAAAGCTTTGATGTTTCCAGTAGGTGCTCTGTACATACAGGTTATTATAAAAGTGTTTTGGAGGTACAAATTTCAATCATGCAACATTCAAATTCTTGTTCTATATGAAAGTTAATGTTATCTGTTTTTTTTTTTAATTAACAGTATTTTTGTGTAAATACTACTTCCACCTTTCTCTATATGTATTTTGCAACTAAAACATAACCTTAAAACTTTAAAGTTTCTATAAAATTTTTCCTTGAGGGTGTTCTAGTGGGGAAAAGCTACAGTTTTGTATTTTTATGTAATAGTTTTGTAGACGTTACTTGGGGAATAAAATTAACTCAGCCAGTTTTCCTGTTATGGCATTTCAAAGTAAAAATTTGCATATTTTTACTTCATACAAAACTTGAAAACCGGTAAACATAATGAAATGGAGAAAATTACATCAAAACTACATGTCACGGTCTACGGCTTGAAGCATACAAAAATACATTACAAAAAGTTTTTGTATTAAAAAAATCCAAATATTTGATTATTTTTGGTACTTTTACAGTTTTATAATACAAAAACATTTTATAATGCATTTTATTTGCTTCAAGCCGTAGACTGAGACATGTAAGGTTGATGTGATTTTTTCCGTTTCATTATGTTAACTGGTTTTCAAGTTTTGTACGAAGTAAAAATATGCAAATTTTGACTTTCAAATGTCATTATGGGAAAACAAGCTGAGCTAATTTTTTTTCGCAACAGATAAATGTACTCTCAAGTTATGTCTATTAAACTAACCTTATTTTATACAAATATAAAATTTTAATTTTTCTTCACTGTAACGCCCTTAAATGGTGCTCAGTTAAACAAGAGACATTGACATCAAAATTGAGTTATTTAGTAATTAAAAGAAATGTGATAAGTAGTACATAATATTTATTTAATAAACCTCTAATATTCTTATGGTATATATTTATATTTGACAACTTTTTATAGTTTTACTATTGTTCCCAATTTATTATTTTTTTACCCTCTCTTATTTTACTCTTACTAATTGGAACAAGACATTTATTTGGGTACCTAATTTTGTAAGCACTTTAATCTAAAATTAATGTCTGAACCTGAACCCTAATTTCAGTTCAGTTCAGTTTAGTTTACCTTTTGTGAGAGGGGGGGGGGTTTGCATTATAGTAATGTTCAATAGAATTAATATATTTATAACATTTTCAGTCAGCCAATAAATATTTACCTCTGTTGTACAAATGGAGACCACGCCAGGTGTAAGCATTCCTATCCAATGCACTGACGCCAGACCAAGGCCAGCAACACCTAGAACATTCCTGCCCTCATCGCCGCACATGTACGAGGCAGGACGAGTCGTGAATGCAGTGTTGTGTATCTGCGAAAGGACTGTGTCTGTGAACACTATTTGAATTGCCGCGGCGGCAGAGTATTAGTATTGTTTATGTTCTGCAGAAATAATAGTTAAGAAAATGATGATGTGTTTGTACAACTGCACTTGTAAATAGTATTAATGTTAGTGTTTTGTGCCTTTTGCTTAATTTTGAGTAATTAATTAACGTGCAAGCTAGTTCTGGTGGTGTAAACCCCATAGGCTGCCATATTGGGTCCGCACAGCAACTAGCTCGTGGCAGTCGTTCGTCATCGCCGGAAGAGGTAAGACGCTGTCCGCGCGCACCTTCATATTTTGGTTCTCTCGCCGCACCAATCTGTGCTCATCAAAGCCATTCTCAGGCCTAGTGCTTTGCTGGCTGTTATTTCAGTGCTCCATAATTTTTGTCATTATATGTCTCTTGTCCAGGAATCTGGACTTGTTAGGTCCCACCAATTAGGTATGTTTTGTAACCCAGTGGTTAACCCTAGGTTCACGTCTACCTCAGGCCTGAGGCTCAGCTGAGGGCTGACCTGCAAGTGATGTGTTCTGCTCCCCAGCCGAGTGGTTAGAGCTCTGTATCCTGTCCCTGGGTAACGACCCGCAGTCCATCCTAGCGGCTGGAGGCGCCCTTTTCCCGTAGGGACTGTTATCGTGCACTACGGAGCGGGAAGTGGTTTACGTTGTGTTAGTGGGCAGAACAGGTTAGGTAACCCCGGATGTCGCTACGCACGTAGTCAACCAATACAAGGCACGCAGTGTAATGAGTTATGGAATAAACCGAGTCTGGTATGAATGTACCCGTATGTGTTGTCTGTTATAATTATAGAACCCCTCTTAATTGTCAGTGATCAAGGATGCTAGTGTCTGCGAGTCGAGGTACTGTATGTGAGACCAAGGTAGGGTTGAGCAACGCGCGAACCCATAACCAGCCCTGAGATAGTCTCTAGAATTGCAATGTGTGGGCCGCATTGCTGGCGCCCGTAAAATCAGCACCGTGATAGCCATCGCTCTCAGGACCCCTCTACCTCGCGTGGTGTTAGCACTATTATCACATAATTGGAAGTTCCTACATACCTTAAATGTAGAGGTGTCAGTTTTTTTATTTCTTCATTCACTATAGATTGCAAGGTCAAATCGTACCTCTTTGGTATATTTGCAGCAACTACGTTTGTATGGGTTAACCCCACAAGACATTTTTTGAGAGAGCTTATAGCAGCACTGGCTTAATTTTTGCCTACTTAAATGCTTCTACCAGTTAGCACCACTGTATCTTTTGGCTCTAGTTCCAGACTTTGCTCTTCATGGATTGTCCCAATTTCTGCCAATGTAGCACTAGGTTTTATAAGGCCTAAAACTTCTTTATCCAGAATACTGATTCTTAACCTTGTTGCATATCCCTACTATGCTGTTTCCTAATATGACTTTATCATTTTTTGGGTCAATTTACCACACTTTTCACAGGAAAATCATTATGTAGTTCTGCTGGCTTCTTCACTTTTTGGTGCCATTGATTTTTCATACTCGTCCTTTTTGTTTTAATTGGATAAATCCAGCCTTATTCTTTTCCGTGTAACTGTTACCCAAGTATCTTGATCATGATTTTTATACTTTCAGCAACTCATTTTTTTAATGTCCTTTGATAGAAGCGTACTTATTACCTCTTCAATTAGTGTTTTGATGATGATATATTCACCATTCTTACTTCCATCTTCCTTAGGATCTTCATTACATTTTTTGGTAATTTCATCACCAAATATCATTACATACAAAGTCAATACAAGTTGCAGAACTCCAATTATCACTAGGTATTTCATTCAAACTAACAGTACTACACTTACTATAATGGTACCACTTACCACATATGTCACATAGTATGCTATTCCAAACAGTTTTCTTACAAGGTCCACATTTAAAATCTTTTAAAATCCTAACTTTTTTGGGGCCACTTAAACACTTTTGTCCACTTGACGCCATGTTAACTCTTCTAATAGTTCAGTTAAATACCTACAAATATTGTAAATTTCTGTTAATAATGAAATTTACTTTGACTTGCATTAATTAACAGATTGTTACTCACACGAAAACATTGAAATAAATTCAAGCTCGTACAGTAACAAGGTACAGTAGACTCCCGATTATCCGTGTTCCGATTATCTGATTTGCGGATTATCCGGCACAAAATATTTCACTTTAAATAGTTAAAAAAAAATTTAAATAAATTTTTGGTTATTTATAAATACACACTGTGTTTCCTTACATAATGTTCACTAACGTGTTATGCCCGCAACCGTATCTTTTTCCAGCAGGTGAAACAATTAGTTCCGCACATGAATAAATTAATGAAAAATGTTCTGCGAATCGCGCATGAAGGGACTAACGAGACACATCCTTTTATAGATAAGATATAATCCGTGATTTCTTATTTGTCTTTTTATATTATTAGCGCTTAACCCCTAATCACTAGTGCTAATAATCGAGCGTCTACTCTATTAACTTGCTGCCTTTTATTGCAGTAGTGAATTTGACCTTTTTTTCTTTCTACTGAGATCTGAGAAAGGGTAAAAGTGGATTATCCGAGGCATCGGCCCCCCCCATTAGTTCGGATAGTCGTGAGTTGACTGTACTTAGAAAAATACACTTGTTGGAGATGTCCTGGCACCCTTCTGCCAAAGAAGCACATTCCCTGCACTATCAATGAACAATGTTTGCATACACATGTTCTCCACATTCTCTCTATACTTATCTTATTCCCCTCTTCCTCTATACTCCTCATTAGTTTAAAAGTAATTTAACTTTCCCCACTCTCCTCCATTCACCACTTTATATCCTGACGAGCTTGTTCATTCTTCTGTCCTTCAATGTTTTTCAACCCATGTCCTTAGACATCTCTGATGATCGATTATTCTATTCATTCTCACCAGCCTGCCCCTGGTTTCTGTTGCTAGCCTAACAAACTTTGCTACTCTTCTGTTTGCGTTCTCCAGCTCCAGAACCTCCAATTTCACATACTGGTCCCATTTAACTTGTGACAACCATTAACTTATTTACATATCTTGGCATTTAAGAACTTTACGTCTATATTCATTCAATTTATACTTTTGATGGTTATTGCTTTTATTTTCTAGGTGACGAAGAAAGTTGGGATCGTTGTGGATTCCAGGGGTCAACAACTGCACGTTTACCTAGTGATGGTCACAGAAAGCATAGCTCTCCATATGAATGTGGTCATTTAGCAATGACTTATACAGGCCTTGCCTGTTTAATAATACTAGGAGATGATTTGAGTAGAGTTAATAGGAAAGCTGTTATTCATGGTGTAAGGTCAATGCAACAGGATGATGGCAGGTTCGTATCGTATTCTCAGACACTAAGATTTACAAAAAACATATCTTGTGATATTTTTTTTTTTTTACAAATAAGTAGTTAAAGAATAAAATATATGTGTTGGTTTTATTTTATAGAAATGACAATTTGAAATGTATGTGTAGCACATCATCTTGTTATCTGTTCCACTTTTATATAGCATAGATCATTTTATACTAATGTGGTTGCCACTGTGGTGTATAGGTGTGAAAATGTGTACTAGTTTAAACGGTTTGGAACAACTGAAGTTGTTTCCAATCCTCATTTGTTGTGATCTTTCTTAAGTGTGTAGGGGCCCTGGAAAAACTTTTGAAGTTAGGCAGAGTAGGGTTTGTGCCTTATGTTGTGTGTATGTATGTGTGTGTGTATGTGACACTAAATAATCAACAAGAAAAAGTATAAAGTTTTTTTCTCCCAATATAAATATCATGGGTCCCTTGCCACCAGGATAATGGCGTAATCTGCCTCATTTCTCCCTATTCTTGTGGTTTGAACTGAGTGTCTGTTCAAATGAAGCAGTCTAGTGATAATTTTGCAACTAATTAAAAAATAGATAAATTTTTGTTTCATCATCGTAGCAAATTGGTAAATCACTCAGCCTTATCGTAATTTAGGCTCTGCACATTTACATTATGATTTTCCCAGAGTACAGATTTTTTTTTGGCTGCAAATACAAGGTTTTGTGGGATCTAATTAATGAAACTTTTGGTTGCCATGCTTGTATAAGGCTTAACATGTCAGTAGTATGTAAAAATTTTTTTTTACTGATCTGATTTTGAAGCCGACAAATTTAAATTTCAACTCTTAACATTGCTATTTTAGGAATTATTGAGTTCTGGAATGTATTACCTAACATATATTGGACTGGTAACACAACAAATATAACTTTGGTAAAGAACTGTCAAAATGTTATGTAAATTATGATGCCCAAGAATTTTAATACAAACTAAAAGAAATACAAAGGTTGGTCCAGAACAAACAAGGCAGGTTAGCTCTGCCATCAGCCACAATGTACCTCTACCCAGTATGACAACAATTGCAAAAAATAAGGGATTTTTCTCGACTAACGTATAGCCAATGAAGTCTTACTTCAGTGTAAATTATTTCACTTCCGTAAGTCAGTTGGTTTTTGTTGGATGTATATTGCTGCAGCATGATAATTTTTTACTTTCACATGCTAGTATTGTACATGATACAGTTTTTCCAAAGAAGGATACTATAGTAATTCTTCAAAACTAACAATATTTCAGACAGTTTTAAAATCAATAATTTTTTGCAATTAAATGCTCTTAAGAGGATTAGGTAGCTAGTGTATGAACTGTGTTGTAGCATGTCACACCATTTATTTTTTACTCAAAACTGTTTACCTAGTTCTCAGTATGTTTATCTATAAAAAGAGCACACACTTCAAACTATGCATTTTATAATTTAATAAAATGGAACACACTTATTAGAAACTTGATTTTTAGACTCTTCAAAATTAGTAAAGTTAGTTTTTAGACTGCAGTAACTTGTAAAATACCATCTGAATATGTAAAACAGAATAGTTAAGACACCTGTGTGTGCCTTTACTATGTGCTATCCACAAATATAATTGTTGGGGTTGTCTCTAAAAGTCCCATTGAAAAAAGACCACTGCGACAACACAGTGCATTCATTTTGTGCGTTGTGTGCAGAGGCGATGTAATTCTTGTTACATGCCTTAAGCACCCCCCAGTGTCCACACCCCAAACACAGAAAAGCTAGCATTAAGCACACAGAGCTCTCTGAGCCTATGGCTGTCTGTTATGACTTCACTGTAGACAAGATGTTCACCCATAGTTTATCTCAGCTTAACCTATAATTGTATGATCTTTCACTGTGTCGTTTTTTGCTCTAGGGTTCAGTGATATGAGGTAAGTATCGAACAGTGTAGAAGTGAAGGGACAGGGAAGTAGGAGGTCCACGAGAAAAACCCTCCCAACAATGGCCTCGTCCGTTATGACTTCTCAAATGTGAAAATCCAGGAATCCGATGGGAATCAAGCTCAGATAATATAGGTCGGAGGCAAGCTCTCTAGCCATTGTACCAACTGCATGGCCATAAAAAAGGAAGTGTGGTGTTGTTTTCAAGTTGTAATCAGTGGCAAACCAAAAAAGGGGGGGATGGGATCCTCCAGGTCCAAACCCCACTTAGAACTATGCAGTCAGTTACCAAATATTTCTACCTATTTAATGGTGCCGCAACTTACAACGGAGTCTGTGACATACTCCATTTCTTATTGTGTATGTTAAAGTAAAGAAAATAGTACTATTGTTCTTGTCCTAAAGTGTACTGACAAAGTGTGAGTGGGAAGGCAACGGAAGGCGTCTGTTTACTTTTTTTAATATATATATTTTCTCGTTTCTGTATTTCCATCCAGACCTAACACTTCGGTAGCGAAGAGAAATAATGATACAGGCACACCAACAAACATAAATAATGGTCATCATCAAGTGCATAATGTGCACAATTTGAATTGCACTACTCGAGTAAATAATAAACATGCTATAGCATTTATTTTAAATACAAAAATTTTGTAACAGAGAATAATATATCTTTCAACTTTTTACCCTATACACATAGTTGAAACACAACTTTATGAATTTTTAATCTCCGCACTATGAGGAAGGTACGTTAAAAAAAAAGTGGTCATTTTAAAAACAAACCAAACAATCGACCAACTTAACCTGTTGAACTCCTACCTGTAAGTCAAAAAAACTCATCTCAAGAGAATATGTGATTCAATAAGCAGTTATATTAAGTAACATGCTGGGATTAGGTATGTTTGTTCAGTCACATGACCATCACCACCTCTCTGTCTAACTAAACGTTTGCAAGCAATACAGGATCTTAAATGGTGGAAAATCAAAACAAGCCCTTATATTTTTCACATTTGGTTAAGCATTTATTTAATTTAACTAAAACAATGATACATTATTTAATTTACATTTGTTATAATATTCGTTTAGTGCTTTTCTTTTTCTTTCTTTTTTCTTCCTGCTAATTTGAACACTGCACTTGAGTTGTGTCTTTTGATATGTCCACTTTATGTGCACCAGTTAACGCGTTTCGTCTGTTAACCAGACTCTCGAGCATGATTAACTATGATGCGAGTTGATGTAAGTTATTCGATGCTTGAAAACTTTACTTTGAAAAGTGTCTTGAGCGCCTAGAGCTAAAATTCTGCCTACCTGGGCTAATCTTGTGACTTATTTTAACCCCCTAGATAGCCGAAAAATGTGAAAATTATGTGAAATTTTTTAATACATAAGTTGTAACGGTCTTGTATTAACATGCCCGATTGCACCAAAGCCACAATTCAAAACCATCCAAATTCTTACAACTCAGCGACATAGGGGATGTTCCTGTACAACTTAAAAAATAAGCAGTGTTGAGTCCCGTGACAGTGCATACTGTGCCTCTAGCCTATGTGTAGAAAAACATATAAAGAATTTACAAGTGTTTTCATTTACAAACTTAGTTCAATCCAAAATAAAGATTCTACGAAAAACATTACAGTTATTTTTCCCATTTTCTCTTTTACAACGAAATTTTACAATTAATGTCTATTAAAGTGCAAGACAGCCTACATATTTCCGAAACACAGTGTCCACAGTCAGTATCGTAACGTGCCATCAAATGTGTTTGTTGCCAGTATTAAATTTTCCACAGATACGGACCATAGTCAAAGCTTTCAATGCGATTCCTGTGGTAATGCGCCTGTCGTATGATACATTGTAATAATCCTCATGCGAGATGAGGTTAAATGCACATGCGGCCTTGTCATTTTCTTGTCCACATTAAACAACCCAACCGACTTGTGCACACGCCCACAAAATTCCTTAGCAAACAGCGTATTGAAACCTACAAGACAACAACATTACCATGCATTGTGGTGATGGACATGACAAACATTTTGTTTTGTTTGACCCAGAGCTCTTACGTCCTATAACCTCAGCTCAACGATGCCCAGGCACACCGCCGCACAGTACTTCCACTTCAGTGCCTCACAGCAGACAAGCTCCAGCCCACACACACTTGGTGACGGACTGGGAATGCGCAGCCCCGCATGAGCACGTGAGGTGGTAGTAAGAGGGGTAGTTAATAAGAAAGGGAAGTGGCACGTCACATCCCTGGCGGACACGTCGGGCAAGTTCGCTGCCATACCACTCTAGTGAAGTGTCGATCACAAGGGCTGGCGAGATAAATGGTGTAAAGAGCACAGTCTGTATAGCAAAGGACGTTAGGTCCTATATACTGAATGAGTGTATTATTATTGAGTTGTATATATATTATAATAGTAGACAACATCAAAAAGACACAGTATACTACTAATAGAAAAATATTCAATTTTATTTGAAAGAGAGAACTGATGACTGTAGCAAAAGATATTCATATTTGGTGCCATCCCCTACATGAAAAGTTACGTGAATTTTAGACAGTAAATTCATCCAACATGACACAAAAACACATTCTATGCTTCCAACAAACATTAATACATACATTTTACTCGGCTTCGTTCAGTCGGCATGAGCAAGGGCGCTTTACTCATACCTCTGGTTAGACTTAGAATTCCCAGTCTGTACGGTAATTTCACCATGTTAAAATTTACGGAAAATGCAACAGCGATAGAGGCATGAAAATAATAAAATTAAAGTTCAAAATTTAACAGTTTTCCACTAGTTATAGCAAAGTCAAAATTTATTATTATTTTTTAATGAAAAGTCTGCATGATAGGTTTGTGAGCAATGTCTTACGTGCTTCCCACGCTGTCTTGAAGCTCACTAAAACAGCTAATTAGCTAGAAAAGTTGATGCCTCTTCTGAAAACAGAAATATTTTAATACAATTTAACACAACCTAAACTTGCTCCCAAGAGTTCCTATCTTTAGGACGGCGGCAGTAACAGGCGTCATCTTAATTGCCTACCGCAAACGTCTTATCAGTATGGGAGTCCAGCCAAGAAGAAAGACAAAAATGATCCCGACAAAAGCGTCAGTTCAAACAAACGCCTCAGAGAAAGAAAAAAAAAACATCTCTTACTTAGAGAAACAAATTCAGCAGAGTAAGTTACTGATTACCATTCCTTAACATAGATATCCTGCTGAAATACCTCAGTAAGCAGTACTCTTTACAAATACAGATAAGAGAAAAAAAATAATAATTACTATCCTAAATTAAAATATCAGGTTTAAATATTAATTACGGGCTTTAAAATTGAATAGAAATGATAAATTAGTGTCTTTCATCACAAATAATTACTATGAGCAAAAATATATTAACTCAGTTAGTTTTACTTTTAAAGTTCCAGGTAAATATTAAAACACACTTGACAACAGATAACTGTAATTCCATTACAGATTGCCCCACCTGCTATTGAACTAGGTAGATAAATGTATATACCTGGTAAGTACATTGCTTAGTAACTAGACATAGCATACACTTGAACTTGCATGTACATACACAAAACTCTCAAAGAAATTAAACAAGAATAAACATGAAATACTACAAATATGAATCATTTTACACAGCTTTAGATGTCAAAAGTCTATCTTCTTGAATAAATCTGAAACAGAACAACATTGAGCGGGCTCCCGCCGGGTTTTGAGTATTTAGAGTTTTTCTATTTCCTTTTAGGGGGGGTTTCTTCTTCAATTTCGAGTTTTGGGGGGAGTCTTTTCGCCCTTCCCTCTTGTGAGTAACTTGTAGTTAGTGTGAAGGGAATTATTTAGGAGTTCGGTTGCCCTGGTTGACGGTGCTGGCTGCCCCCCGCCCACCCCGCTCCTCTCCTCCACTGGCCATGGTGGAGAGGGGCCTGGAGTTGGGGGGGGGGAGAAGGCTAGTTCCGCCGACCGACGGTAGGGGCGCGCGGGTGGAGGTGAGCGCTGCTCGCATCGGGGAGAAGCGCATTCTGACGCCGGCATTCGATGGGAGAGTTGCCTGTACCGAAGAGTAGTCACGAAGGGTTTTTGTATCCTGCTGGTCGCCGATGTGCGTAAGACGCAACACGAAACTTAAGTGGGTTCGTCTTGCAATCGTACGTATCTACTTCCTACTCTGCCCGAGGCGGTTGGTGAGTAAAATGGACAGGTTGATTTAGCTGGTGCAGAAGAGGCCCTAGTAAACATTTGTTGGGCGCGTGACTTCGCATCGCGCGGCACCGCTGGAGGGGGATTAAGCTCCACGAGGTGGTTGCGCTGGTGTAACAGGAAATCCTGTGACAAGGATGGGTTGCCAGGCTTTCTCCATTACGAGGGATCGACGAGAGTGGTAATCTTCGCATTTGACTATTGAGTTAATGTGTTCGTTGGCAGGGAGATTATGTTAGGAAGAATGGACGAGGGGCGTTTGGTGCGCAGAGGATAAATGGAAACTCAGTAATAGTATCTGCATTACTATGGTGCTGTGACCTACCTTTGAAAGATGTATTTATAAGTATTGGTGCGTACTGGTAATTGTAATCGCAATTGTTGCTTTGGGTATTCAAGCATGTTATGGTCATGGTCAGTGTTTTGAGGTGATACGCGTAAAAACAAGGAACTGACATTTTATGATATCGAGTGTAAAGAGTGTTGTAGCGAGTCGTGCATTCGTATTGAATTTTAATAAACATTTGTAATGTGGGATAAGGTTGTTCGAATATTGTATCTGGAGTGCTTAAAATGTCAATACATGGTTTGTTCTAAAATGTTTTCTTCCTTGCTCAGGAATGTAAAGAGTAGATCCCTAATCTCTGATAAGCTATAAGCATTGGTCAGTAGATGCAAGGGACAGTAGTCCCATTTAACCTTGTTTGTTATCTTTGTTCGTTGGTATTTATGTTGGATAGGTTTAGGCCTTGTAAGAAGAGTCTGGGTATTCCGGCTCAACATAACAACAGTTTATTTCATGATCAACTTTCCATCTGAAAGTTCAAACTTCTTCAATTTTAAACAGCGCGCCAGCGCTAGCTGTTGACGACACTGCAGACTAGCAACAAGTGTGTGTCCCAAACGTTGGTTGGAGACACTGAAGCACAGTGACGTCTTCAGCAACTCTGCTCCCGGCATTCAGTGTGACGGTTCATGTTAGTGGTGCGGGTTGAATCAGATAAGTCGTTCATACGTAATGTTTATGTTCTATAACACAATTTGAACCTGGGCTAAAATGTAATTTAAGGTTTTAAGATGGAAACAATTTACAGAGTTTTTTTGCAAAACACTTGCTGTCTGTCGTAATCTCTTCTTTTCTTCCTCTTGGACACCGGCGTCGATCTTCTGATGTTTTTAAGAAGCTGAAATATGCTTTGTGAAATATTGGGAGAGTTTGGTAGTAACAAAAATACATTGTGCACTACCTAACTCACTCTTAAGATTCATAATTCAGAAGACCCTGACATCAGTAATGGTTAGGATGTTGGTGAAAAAGAAAACATTCTTTCTCAAGTCCCTAGCAAATATATTGGAAATGTAGTGCACAATGGCCTACACATTCAACAATAAAATGTACAAATAAACAAACGGTAAATCAAAGTTCAACAAGATGATACTTAAATTCATTGGACATAAAACAACATAACACATTCAAGTCAACAACATGTACAGTAACACTAAAACTTGTAACAACTCATAATTACATTTCGTGAAATAAATATACTTTATCCAAATAGTCATTACAATAAATAAATCATTTCATTCATCATTAAAACTCAATCAAATCTATACAAGCATGAAGAACATACAGCTGGTCTCAAGCAAGAGAACAATAAACGAAGAGGATAGGGCAAGAAGAATATAATCCACATAATAAAATTATAGATCCCAATGCCAAATAAAGTTTGATATCTTTAAACTAAAAGTACTATAGACGCTAGTTGTTACAGAAACATAGTAGGTACTCTGCTGTTTTCTTACTAAAACTTCTCATGTAATAGGACTCAATACTAAAAGCTGTAAATACTGGTAAACAAACATAGTAATGATACAAATCATTCAGAGTTTAGGCTTGCAGGAATAGAATAAAGTAGCTGGTAGGTGTGTTGATAGAACTAATGTAGGGTTAGTAGACATACTAGTAGCTCAGCAATGAATAATTTCTTTGCAGTTAAATGCGTGAATGACTTACGTGATAGCGTTCATTGTTACGTTGAGTGTATCAACTAGAAGAAAACTTGTCTACGGCCTATTTCTCATAATAATAATAATAACAATAATTATCAACGATAAGGTTCATATAAGCACTGCAGTGGCTCGTAGGCTTCACTCGTCAGGCTACATATAAATATAACTTCATATACATATCTCCAATAGGCACATGATTCCCATAAGCTTTATCTTAGGCCGTCCACAATGGAAACTTGCTCTAGTGTAGCTGTAATTCCTCGTAAGCTTAAAAAACATAACAAAATAAATATCATCTGTTAACAAATGCTAAACCTTGCTGTTAACTTCAGTTAAAAAATATATATATCACTTAGCTTCATGGTGAAAACAATAGTAAGCGCTTATACTCTAGTACAATCTGCCAAACAGTATTCTAGCTTGCAGCTAACTTCTTCTTTTGTGAACACACATACGGACGCAGCTGGGTGATGTTCCATCTACCTGCATGTTTTCCATCAGTAGTGACTAGTTCGTAGCAGTTACGATAAATGGTCCTTCAAACATTAAGAAAAATTTCTTAGTGACTTTGTCAAACAGAGAACTTGTAGGATTGGTACGTCTAAGTACGTAGTCTCCAACTGAAAATTTATTCTTTTTGCTAAGTTTCTGGGACTTTCTTCTGCTTTCAGCCGCCGTAAACAATTTACTCTTGACTAAATCCAGAATTTCTTGCCTTAACTTGTTCGGATCATTTTGAGGCAGCTCTACCTTCAACTGTGGAACCAACTTCGACAAATTCAGTGCCTCAGCACAGTGGTTAGTGATAACTTCATAGGGAGCAAAACCTGTAGTAATACGAACAGTATGGTTTAGCACAAATTCTATGACAGGCAATTTGTCTCACCAGTTTTGATGAGCTTGGTGACAAAGAATCCTTAGCATAGTTCCCAGAGTTTTCATACTCCTCTCAACTGGATTACTCTGTGGATGCCTAACAGAAATTGTGGTAGGTTTAATGTTAAGCTGATGAATTTCATTCTGCCATAGGTCACTAGTAAATTGACTTCTCCTGTCTGACAGAATACAAGATGGCTTGCCAATCTCTTGTATAAATGACTTAACTTTCATCAGTAGGGTTCTTGTGTTAGCTTGAACGACAACATAAAATGTTGTGTACTTAGAAAACAAGTCGAGCATCACAAAGACATACTTGACTCCTGACTTAGATTTTGGTAAGGGTCCAAATAAATCAACTGAAACTATCTGAAGTTGTTCAGTGGGTAGGATTGATTGATATTCTCTTATTAAGTTTTCGTGAGGGTGCTTAGCCTTCTGACATATGTCACAAGAAGATGCAACAGTTTTGATAGTTTTTGACATGCCTAGCCAATATAGTATCCTCTTCATAGTTTCGTACAACTTTGTAGAACCTACATGACACAGTAGAACATGTATCTCAGTAGTTAGGTCATGAGTTAGTACTTCAGGTATTACTGGTTTCCAATATTCACTGAAATGTTGATTAGAATCAAAATGGTAAAACAAAACATTGTTGGAATCTATACAGTAGACTCGGCGTAATTTGTCAGTTGGTAATGTAGAAATTAGTTTCTTTCTAATTTTATGCAGAAAGGGTATGTTGCTTGTTTGGTTGGTAAATCTTCCAAAAGTTGTTTCAGAACATAGCTATTTTTAAGAAGGACTGGAATTGACGTGGAAACATAAAACTCTCTGTGGTTCTGACGTGGTTTCAGTGGTGTTGACTCTTCATCTGGGATCCTACTTAGGTAATCAGCAGCATCGTTGTCACTTCCTTTAATGTAGGTGATTTCTAGATCGTATTCTTGAAGTAGCAACTGCTGTCTGGTTAAACGATCTCCAAAGGTTCTTCCAGCCTTCAGGCAGGTCAAAGCTTGATGGTCTGTGAGTAACTTAATTTTCTCACCAAGAAGTAGGTCTCTAAATTTCTGTAAGGCCCATACTATCGCTAGAGCTTCTTTTTCAGTGACTGTATAGTTTCTCTCTGCAGTCTTCAGGGTTCTGCTGGCCATTGCCACTGTTTTTTCGCGATTATCGTCATCAACTTGTGCAAGTTTGCATCCTAAGGCATAGGCAGACACATCTGTATACAACAAATATTCCTTGCCTTAAGTAGGATGATAGATAACATGATCCTTCATGAAGATAGCCTTGAGATGTTGCATAGCAATGTGGTGTTCTGATGTCCAGTTCCAAGCCTGTCCCTTCTTCAACAAAGAAAACAGAGGTACTGCTATCTTGGCTATTTGATCAGAATAATCTCTATAAAACCCAAGTACACCTAAGAAAGCTCGTAGTTGTTTGGAGTTTTGTGGTGTTGGAAAATCAGTGATAGCTCTCAGTTTGTCTGGAGACGTCCTTATACCTTCAGTTGTTAGCAGGTGTCCTAGAAAAGCAACTTCTTCTCTGAAGAGCAGAGATTTTCTAATCTCAATGATCATGCCGGCTTTTTGCAATTTCGAGATGACAATGTGTAGGTGTTCCAGACGTTCGTCAAACGATGCAGATGTCACAAGGATATCATCTACGTAGGCTCTGGCAAATGTTTGACACTCTTCTCGTAAAGTCTTATCCAAGCACCTAGTGAACTCCGCCACAGCATTATATAGGCCAAAAGGCATAACTTCAAAGACAAACTGTTGATTACGAAAAATAAAAGCGGTATACTGCTGAGAATTTTGCTCCAAGGGTACTCGCCAATATGCACAGGTTATATCAAGGGTGGTTAAGAATTTCACATCTTGGTACAGACGAAGTATATCCCTAGTCTGAACAGGACTTTCTCTGTCTTTCACTGTAATTTTATTAATTTCTCTGGCGTCAAGGCAGAGACGTACTGACCCATCTTTTTTGCGCACGCAGACCATTGGACTGGCATACTGACTTGCATCTCTTCGAATAATATTCCAGGTTAACATAAGTCTCATATACTCTTCTGCTTCACCTAAGTATTTCTTTGGTATAGGGTAAGATTTTCTGTGGAACGGAGCAGTTTCAATAACCTTAATTTTAGCTTGAAACAAAGTGTTTCTATCTGGTACTTCAGAAAAACTAGCAGCATGTTGCATTAGCATGTTGTATAACTGTTTCTGTTGATAGCTACTGATGAGAGTACAGGCTGCTACAGCTTGAGACACTTCTTCAGATAGTGACAAAATTGTATTCGAAGGTTCAGTAACTAACTCGTTTAAGCTACAATCTTTCCTGAGTAATCCCACGAACTTGTCTGAAAATTGCCATTTTTCAGGAATAGTAACACTATCTTGGTTCTCTGCAAATGAAATTAACCATCCAGCAAAATTCATGATAATACCATACTGAGACAAAAAATCTGTTCCTAAAATTAGAGGTTTAGCCAATTCTTTTACAATCAAAACAGGAATTCCCTTAGCTTCTCCTAAGCCTTCAATAAGCAAAAACGCCTGACGATTAATCAGCGGACTAGATCTAGATGTAGCTCCGACGATCTTCACTTGAGGTACTGGTAGTATGGGTAGAGTAGTACCATTAGCTTCAATCTCATGCAATAGCTCCTCACTCATACAACTGATCTCGGCTCCACTGTCAAGGAGTACAGATACCTTGATGCCATATACTAATAATGGTAGTTCTGGACACAGAGCTGTCTTATCCACTACATGCACATCATCTTCGTCCAGTAAATACTCGCGATCAGATTCGTCCAATGCCACAGTGTTAATCGTAGTGCTAGTAGATTCTAAATTTTGAAATTTATTGAACTGGCTTAATTTTGCATTACAGGTTTTGC
Source organism: Medauroidea extradentata (assembly GCA_003012365.1). Taxonomy (NCBI): domain Eukaryota; kingdom Metazoa; phylum Arthropoda; class Insecta; order Phasmatodea; family Phasmatidae; genus Medauroidea; species Medauroidea extradentata. The sequence goes on along the minus strand of PNEQ01082201.1, from coordinate 17,998 downwards.
TTGTCCCCATTAACTTACTGTCCTGGGCTGATGCTGAGGGACTGATTTCATCAACCCAACCTAGTTTAATGCTGGCTGTTAACTGGAGTTCAGTGTACTGCGAGACCCAGCAGACTGACAGTATATAAAATTAGGTGCAGCAGGGTCAAGGGGTGCATTTCTTACAAAGTATCCCTGATTAATCACTGCTTTAGGAGGCACAGATGTATTTGAGTTTGTACTCGTAGATGTACACGCAGAGTACTGGTTGTTAGACAACAGTGGTGCTGACGGATTTACCCACTGCCTGTCCGTCACTTGCTCAGGTGTGGAATTCACTAATTGGCTGAGCTGTGCAGCTGGTTGCCAGCGAAAGCTGCCATTCCTCTGTGGAGATGGTGGTGGAGAGGGTGTTTTTGATTTAGGAGGCTCATTAGGTGACATGAGGTATAGCGTTCCAGATTGATCAAGGAAGGCATTAGGTTTAGGTCCCTGATTCTGATTACTTTTATTTCCCTTTTTGCTTGTATTTCCATAATGGCTGGAATTACCTTCTCGATAATCAGGTTGGTAGCGTTGTCTACCCCAGCCTGTATTTCGGTGTCCACCATGATTTCGGTTAGTGTTGACAAAGTGCAGACTACCACTGAAGTTATTACGCTGTTGAGATAAGGTGTTAACTCTGTTTTGAAGGGGTTTGTTCTGATACTGTTGAGTTTGATAAGGAGAATTCCGATCTTGGTTATAGTTGTGTTGGCGGTGGTAGCGGAGATGTGTTTGATTGTGTTGTGGTGGGTCTTGTCTATCTGCAGGATGCTGATACAATGGTTGGTGTGTGTTAGTGTTTGGCCGCTCATTGTCTGACCGGTGGAAATTGGCTCTCTGTCTCTCAGACTGATCTATGCGCAGCAATTGGTGTCGGAATTCGCTGAGATTTGTGAACGGCCTGTCTGCCCATCTGTCCTGGTATCTTGGTGGTAATTGCGCTATAGGACCTCTGCAAACTCCTCATCTTCCATTGGCACAGTTAGATGCCTAGTTCTTTCAAAAACTTCGCTGAAATATTGTTCAAGCGATTTGGATTTCCTAGGGTCAATCTTCTCACGGTGTAGCCTTGCTCTAATAGTCACTTGAATTTTCGCATTCCAAAAATTCTTTAAAAATCCTGCCTTGAAAGCCTCTATAGAATGGAAATCTTCCCTTTGCAGCTCCCACCAGTAACGAGCTGTGTTCTTAAAACTGTTGCCAATGCACTGGAATTTGTCCTCTAACGTTAAGGAAAAATACGAAAAGTACTCCTCCAATCTCTTCAAGTGTGACACGGGGTTTTCATTTGTGAATCCCGCAAAGGTAGGCAAATGCTCTGCCCACTGCTTTGACGGATGATAGAATATACTGGCAGGTGTATGTAACAAGCAAGTGTTTGTCCAGTAGGTGGTTTGTTCACATCCGTGTCGGACATGGTATGTTGTTGCGCGGATGTGGACATAGTATGTTGTTGCACGGATGTGGACATAGTATGTTGTTGCGCGGACGTGACTGTATCAATCTCAGCTGGTGGAGGTTCTTGGCCACGCAGTGAATCGTGAATCATGGGATTGGAACAGGCCGGCAGTAATGGCGTCTCGCTGCTGTCGCTCAAATTCAGTTAACCTTCTCTCCAAGTCTGCTAAGCGAATGTCGGATACCTCGCCGCTAGTAGGTGTAAATGTTAGTGATTCCATACGAGCCGTGCACTCGTGCAAATCTGCTTGCGTTTGGTTCACGTTACCTTGCAGTTGTTCTACACGACGTGACAAATCAGTGTTGTTGTTTTCAACTGCAAACAAACGGCTACCTAGCTTGCTTACTTCAACGCTAGTGTTTCCTGCGTGCGTCTGGATACTGTCTGCCTTAGCCCCAGTTTCTTGTAGTTGCAAATTTATTTCTGTTACGCGCGTAACTGTAGCATTACACTCGGTATGTATTTCAGATACTTCGTGACTTAGTGTGCCGGTTTGTTGTTCTAATCTATTTACATTGGTTTGCAACCGATCTACATCTGACTGTACATGAGTAACACGTGTTTCTATTGCCTCAAATTTTCTAGTTATTTCTGCCGTGAGTTCTGTTTTAATTGTGGAGACTTTCTCGTCAAGGGCCGATAAACATGCGCTAACTTCAGCGATTTGTTCGCTGTTAACGGACATTTGCGTAGATACTTCACTTTTCATGTCGGATATTTTTTTATTTGTTTCATCGAATAGTGCCCGCAGCGCATCCATCAACTGTGAATTATCAAGCCCGGTGGATGTATTCGTGTTACCAGGAACAGGAAAAGTTGAATTTATGCTCGTATCAGTTACGTTGGATGTTGGAAATAAAATTGCATCCTCTACACCAGTATCACCAGCTAAGTTGTGCCTGTGCGCAGCTGTGGTGACTTGGGTCGCGTCTGCGCAGGTTAAGATAGCGTCACCTGCCGCCATGTCACATTCCTGAGAAAGGTCGCGCGAGGTCATATTCCACAGACTTTGATTCCCTAAGGAAATAACCTTCGCGTAGTTCAGGCTCCATAGCTACATAAGATACATTACGTGATACGTACAGAAAATAAGGAACTCCAGTCTGTTCGAGGCCCCGCTTTGGACCGCCAGATTCTATACGGGATGTGTGTATTATTTTGAGTTTTGTGTGTGTGTATATATATATATATATATATATATATATATATATATATATATATATATATATATATATATATATATATATATATATATATATATATATATATATTATAATAGTAGACAACATCAAAAAGACACAGTACACTACTAATAGAAAAATATTCAATTTTATTTGAAAGAGAGAACTGATGACTGTAGCAAAAGATATTCATGTTTGGTGCCATCCCCTACATGAAAAGTTACGTGAATTTTAGACAATAAATTCTCCCAACATGACACAAAAACACATTCTATGCTTCCAACAAACATTAATACATACATTTTACTCGGCTTCGTTCAGTCGGCATGAGCAAGGACGCTTTACTCATACCTTTGGTTAGACTTAGAATTCCCAGTCTGTACAGTAATTTCACCATGTTAAAATTTACGGAAAATGCAACAGCGATAGAGGTATGAAAATAATAAAATTAAAGTTCAAAATTTAACAGTTTTCCATTAGTTATAGCAAAGTCAAAATTTATTATTTTTTTTTATGAAAAGTCAGCATGATAGGTTCGTGAGCGATGTCTTACGTGCTTCCCACGCTGTCTTGAAGCTCACTAAAACAGCTAATTAGCTAGAAAAGTTGATGCCTCTTCTGAAAACAGCAATATTTTAATAAAATTTAACACAACCTAAACTTGCTCCCAAGAGTTCCTATCTTTAGGACGGCGGCAGTAACAGGCGTCATCTTAATTGCCTACCGCAAACGTCTTATCAGTATGGGAGTCCAGCCAAGAAGAAAGACAAAAATGATGCCGACAAAAGCGTCGGTTCAAACGCACGCCTCAGAGAAAGAAAAAAAAACATCTCTTACTTAGAGAAACAAATTCAGCAGAGTAAGTTACTGATTAACATTCATTGACATAGATATCCTACTGAAATACCTCAGTAAGCAGTACTCTTTACAAATACAGATAAGAGAAAAAAAGTAATACCTACTATCCTAAATTAAAATAACAGGTTTACATGTTAATTAGGGGCTTTAAAATTGAATAAAAATAAATTAGTGTCTTTCATCACAAATAATTACTATGAGCAAAAATATATTAACTCAGTTAGTTTTACTTTTAAAGTTCCAGGTAAATATTAAAACACACTTAACAACAGATAACTGTAATTCCATTACACCTGCAACTCCCCTTCTCCTAAAACTCGTTTACAGGCTGCACACAAACCACATCTCTTCCAACTAGTAGGTTCACCCACCCAAGGAACAACATTCGGTAGTCCACTAATCCAGGCCATTCTGAAGTCTAAAATCCACCAGCACACTCAAATGGTATACAGGGTCACAACACTCAATGAATCCTTATCACTTCCCAGACATAACTGAGACCAAATAATAAATGGTTGACTGACCCCAGGTGTCTCCAAAATTCTACACCAAACTTCGTCAAATCCAGGTGAAGTTCACCATCGATCAGCACAATGCCAGAGTGCCACCGAGCCACATTTTACAATATCTCTTCCACTTTCTCATACATGTCAATCGCTCAGCCAATCCAGACGGCTGCTGGATACATAAAAATTTAGGCAAGGACACATTAGGAAAACTTTCTGATATCCCATACACAAACGGGAGACCACTAAACCAATATAATCCATAAAACAGCTGAACTGCAAGCAACACAAATATAAATATAAAGTGTATCCATTAAATATCACCAAATAGGGTAACAACATTAAATACCAACCACAATGCCACAATTAATGAAGTAATTACAAAACAAAACAAATTATACATAAATCAGTTACAAAATTTAGTATTTCAAATAATACTTACATCAAAAATCTCACCAATGAAGCAGAAAACCCTGATTAAAATATCCAAATGGCCAAAATAATACAAACCCAAAGACACCTTTATGTTTATCTTTTACAACAAAATTAAACAGCTAGCAAGTTATAAACAATAACCAACAAAATTACATACAATAAATATTACATTTTTAAACACACAAACCTTTTGACAAACAAACATAAATTCACACAGTAAAACTTAAAACGCAACATAATTTGCCTAGTCTGCTGAGATACCAACACCTTTGATCAAATGGGAGTCTTATTCTTCTTTAAATGTTCGAAAGGAGCCTTGCGCCACACTCCCTTATCTATACCTTTCAACAAAGACTGTGTTGGGACCCAACACACGTAAAATCTTTAAAGGAACCACATAAGCCTGGATAAGTTTCCTCCTAAGCAGGTTGGCCTTTAATGGCAGCGGAAAATTTTGGTACCAAACATGACTACCAACCGAAAATGCAGGAACAGACTTACCACCTTCTACTGTACATTTTGCTAACTCACATGCTTTTGCCAAATTATCCACTACATCCTTAGTTACCTCTGCATGCTCATCCTCTGTCAAAGGATCTGACAGAGAAGGGACATCCTAAACATTCAACAGCGGATGTAAAAGCTGTTGTCCTAGCACCAACTTAGCAGGAGAGAACTTAGTCACCCCATGGACAACTGTATTATATCTGAGATTCTCCACCTCCCTCATCCTAGAGGATTTGGTCATGATGGTAGAAGGTGGTCAGGGAAACCTTCATTGCGATTAAGGCATTCAACTAAGTTCCCTTGGGGAACTACGGACTGTTCGTATAGTGTCTTATATTCCACCGGAAACACATTATCTGGAAAACAGTCGAACAAATGCAAGAGATATTATCAGAAACTATATTAACAAGGGGCTAAAAGAAATCCCAGATCTTATCATTGAGTCTTTTAACCACGTGAGTAGTTTTCAAACTACACAGGGGCAGCAAAAACACAAACTTGGATAATACATTCTGCACTATTAATATGCAAACATTACCCCTTTTATAATGAGTCAATGGCCCAAAAATATCTACATGCAATGTTTCCATACAATTCTTCACTGCCTCAACAGCATACCTCCCTACTTGGGCATTCCTAAGCGCCGTACATTGCTGACATACCCTGAAATTTCGTACAAAATTCCCCACATCTGTCTTCATGTTGACCAAAAAAATTTTACTCCAATCTTATGCAATGTTCTCTTAATGCCCAAATGAGCCCTGTACACTGAAGAGTGAAAATACTGCGTAACCGCCTGATGAAATGCTTCCGGAACCACAACCTTGCGTGCTATCTGCCCGTACCTCTTTGAGCTGCTATTTACACCATGCATCGCTAGCTTGAGTCACCTTAAGATCCTGAGATATGCTGGGAGTGGCCCAAATCATACCCACTTGAAATTCTTCTGTGTCTTCCGGCTGACAAAACTCCTCCGGGCGAAACATACGTGACAGCGGATCCGCGACCACGTTTTGATTGCCAGGCACATGATACATTTTAAACCAAAAACTAGTTAATTTATATGCCCATCTTCATAACCTACAAATTCTTGTGAATATCCTATCAACCATGACACCGCCTGCTTGTCAGTTAAAAGATCAAATTTCTGCCATTCCAAATAACAAAGAAACTTGGCGGTCCTATAAACATAGGCCAGTGCTTCTTTCTGAAAGGCACTCAACCTACGTTCGGATTCCATGGGCAACCAACTACCAAACGTCACCAGGGTCACCACACCATCCCACCACTGTCCCAAAAAAGCACCTGAGGGTGGGATGATGCATCCACGTGCAAAACAAATCAAAGATTGAAATCAGCCAATCTTAACACTGGGAAATTCACCAAGTGCTCCTTTAACAAAACAAACACTTTCTCTTGAACTGCAGCCTATTCAAATTCCTGATGTTTACATTTAAGCTTATTCAAAGGGACCGCAAAATGAACAAAATCAGGAATAAAGCAGTCATAATACCTCATCATTCCGACAAATCGTTGCACCCCTTTTACATTTTTAGAATGATGGAAGGCGACTACTGGAGCCACTCTCTCAGGATCAATGCACAATTCACGACCACTTACCAGATACTCCAGAAACTTAACACTATCATGGACCAAAGTCACTTTATTGGGATTGACCGTCAATACAGCAGCACAAAACCTTTCCAACATTGCTTCAAGATGCTTAACGTGATCCTCCAATGTCGCTTTGTACACTATAACATCGTCAACATAATTGAAAGCACACTGTAATTTCAAATCTTCCAGAACATAATATAATTCTCTGGATAATGCCTGGGTCCCAAAATGTGTTGCCCCCGATTAAACTGGTATTGTATCAATGGAGTGTAAAACGCCATATACTGCAGACAGGAAGGGTCAAGCAAGCACTGGTGAAAACTTGCATTGAGGTCTAGGGCTGAAAAGATCTTGTCTATACTTAGATGTTGCACTGCAATCTCTACATTAGCCACAAGAAAGGGATCTCAATTTATAACAGTTAAATTTAAATACGTTTGTGATCAAACAATATCCACCACTGTCCTTTTTTAGAAACAAAAAAGGAAGGAATGGCATGTCCCGACTTACAAGGGAAATTGACCACTGCATTCAAAAGTTTATCAGTAACTTCCATAAATATTCTTATCTTAGGGGACGAATAACAATAAGCCGGGACCCTGATGGATGATTCACTAACCACCCTGAACTTATATGGGAGAACATCACACCTCCCAATCTTAGTCGTAACTAAGCCTTTAAAACGTTTGACCAAATTGAATGTAGGTCCCTGTAACCTAGCTGACCCATATACCATCCCACACATTCCTGTAAACTCGCCTTTATGTACGAACGGAACAAAATAATCGGGATCAAATCCAAAGCCCAACTGTCCCCTATCAAGATCGACCAAACCCCAGGCAAACCCTAACCAATTCAATCCCAGGATAACGTCTGACACGAACTCTTTACGAATCCAAAAATCATAAGTCCAGGATAATATGCCCAATTTAAAATGTAGCTTCACCCTGCTGTTACAAAATACTGCACTACCATTCGCTAAACTTGTGGAAATCACCCACATCTCATCCATTCTTGTGTTCAAAAATCTATTATCACAACAAAGCTGTTGAAAAAATTTTTCATTCACAAAACTACAAAATGCCCTTGCATCCACCATCGTATCACATGTGATACCATACCAAATCGTAGACGCATAACACTCCCTCCATTTTCGTGCTAACCCTCGAACCTTCTTACTCGCCGCCCATTTTTTTAGCAGAAATTTTTGGTTTCCCGAACACTGGTACCTATAGTGTCGTGTATTCCCACAATGGAAACACGCCCTTCCACTCACACTAACAGTTGGCTTATCACAATCCGCAAACCCATGACCATGTTTGGTACAATTAACGCAACAATATCCCCACTGATCGTTTAACTCACGACCTCGTATTGTTCTGCGTTATAGCAACACAAGAAACAAATGGGATATTCCCAAGATCATAACTCAATTCTACAGAAATGAAATCCACAAATACGTTAACAATAATATTCGTATATTGCAATCACCAAGCAAATTACACAATACAACATAGTATGGCACAATTATAAAGCATCAAAACTTAAGCCCCATAATTTGACTAACAGAGGCGCTGTCAAATAGAACCCGAAGAATGGTAACTCACTCGGCATGCCGCCGGCCGTACAAACCAGGATACAATTTAAAGTTAAAAGGATATTAAATGTTACAAGAGAAAACACGCACGACGTACCAAAACGCCGGAAACCTTAGGCTGTAACAAACTAGAAAAAGCAACCTCTTACCACGGCACGACAAGTGAGTCCCATATTTTCGAGAAGGGTGATCAGAAGCGAAGCATTGCCAGAAGAAGAGTGTCTGCTCTGGCCGAGGCCGCGAACCTCAGCAGGAAGGAAGGGGCAGGCGGGGAAGGGGCGACCAGAGGGAGGGGAACCCGAGCATCGCCGAGAGGGCCCGAAGATCGCCGAAGGGAAGTCCGAAGCCAGACGGAGACAGTTCGTGATTTGCTCCACGCACGCTCGCACTACACACAGAACAGATGTAATTAAAATCCATATGCTGATTACCAGAGCTGGGCTAGCACCAGCACAGTACCTTCTCTGGTTCTACACAATACTCCCATTTGCTGTCCAAGGCCGAAGCCAAACGCACTCTCTCACCCTCCCTTTTAACTATTGACTGACCTATCCCTTTCCCATTTCTTTCTAGTTAGGCCTGAACCACTTAGAAATCCGTGGTATCCTGCTTATTCTTCTCTATTCGTAATCCAAAATTGCACAATTTCCGCAAATTACGTGTGTGCTCACAATCAAACCGATGTTAATTACTTTCTGTATTCAAATTCTCCAACACCAACTCAACCAACTTTTCCTCGAGGCTCAACGCCTGACATTATTTTTGTACAGACTGTACAAACTCGGGTACCGATTCGTCCCATGATTGATAATGCTTAACATACCTGGTCTTAAAATGACTCCAGGCACTTCCCGGCTCCCTGTGTGGATCAATAAACTTTACTTAAAATTAGCATAACTAGGCAACTTCGTTGTAAGTGCTTCTACCATTAATCTGCCACTGCCCCTGATGTGTGAAACAATGCAAACTGAAAGAAGGAAATTGTATTCGGTCAATTGCAATTCTTTCATACTATCTAATGCCACCAAAAACTCTTAAAACTTGCTCGGGTTGCAGACAAATATTGCACTGAGTTAAAAGTAGAAAGAAACACGCTCTGTTCGGCAGTAAGAGGTTGTGCAAACAAAGCCTTGCACTCTGAGTTTGCCCTACTTTCCACTGTAAGCAACGAATTTACATAGGTTATAACTCTAGTCCTCAACACAGTAACATCATGCTTTTCATTATAGGCTATCTCGGCTTCATCTAAATTTTCACAAGCGCCCCTTTCCCCATTGTGAACACAAAATCTGCCGTTGTTTGTACCATGATCACCGCTCAGAACACACTGTGAGCGAAACCAAAACGAAAGGTAAGGGAACACAAGATGACACGCCTTCCACACAGGACTCAAACCAGAACATGCCAGATTGCACCAAAACCACAACAATCCAAAACTATCCAAATTCTTAGAACTCGGAGACGTAGGGAATGTTCCCTCATAATGTAAAAAAAGGCAGTGTTAAGTCCCATGACAGTGCATACTATGCCTCTAGCCTACGTGTGGAAAAATGTATTATACAAAGAATTTACAAGTGGTTTCATTTACAAACTTAGTTCAATGCGCAATAAAGATCCTACAAACAACATTACTGTTATTTTTCCCATTTTCTCTTTTACAACAAAATTTTGCAGTTAATATTGTGCTGGTACAGGGCCGCATCCGGCCTTGCTCGTGGTGAGTATGCGCCATGCGGCCTCAATCGTCCTCAAGACTCGTCCAGCACACACCTACTTTTACCACGGCCTAGCCACAGGACGTAAAGTAGATTCTGCTCAGTCGGTAGAGCCGAGTACTCTTATCTCTTTAAATTAGGGTGGGTTCGTGTGGTGAACAAAAGACGAATACTACTAGTAGCTAGCATTCCTGGAACAGGCCCATTACTAGACAAGGGCAGAACAAAAACACTCAGTTAATTCTGTGACATTTACTTCACTGATAATACAAAAATGGTGCCACGTGCTCATGGTGATACACTTTCAGACAACAGCAATGTTGGCGCCGACCGACTAAATAAAACAATAGAACAAAAAAAAATAGAACCATTCCCTTCTTGGTGAGACCAAATACCCAGTCCACCACTCGAAGATCACTAACACTCAACTCTGCTTAACCACGCGGCGGCTCGGACCCGTGCCGAGACACGTCCGCACACCTCCGCTTCTCACACAACAATAAAAAAGGGCCTCGAGGTCCAGCACCACGGTTGCTGCCTCCTGGCGGAAGTTCCCCAGGATGACCAACCATCCCTACCGAGGGAATACTCTTGTCTTTGTACTTAAATATTTATATTACTGTATTTATTACTTGAATATTCTTCCAATAAAAAATTATGATTTTCTTACTTAAATAATTAAACAAAGTTACTATAAATTTTACTTATTAACCAATTTTGACATGTAAATAACTGCACCGGTCGGCGTGACTACAGTTAAATTAATTAGAGTAGATTTAAATGGTTCGGCCCCTCGTGAAAACAAAATAAACAAGAGGGAAAAATTACAATCTTATGATGAGACGTCCTTTGAATTTTAAATAAAATACTCACTTTTCTGTCCTTGTACAAACTTGAAGCCATGTTTCAGCCTTCATCTATGGCTGTAATATGAAGCACTTTATTCATCATGTCGCACTAAATCACAGAACACTCTATAAGGGAGGCCGGGCACAAGAATATTACCGCCGGGCGACTTTGAAAAATAAACAATTACATTAAGTTGTTACAAACCAAAATTCAGTCAAGCATCCAGGGATCCTAGGCCTATATTGACGCCGGGGGATTTTAAATTACCAAACAATGAAAATAATGATTTTAATAACTATTAACCACAATAATTAAAGCCAAAAAGCAGACGTTACGAAAAGGAAAAGAGAAAAAAAAATGTATATACAGTGAACCCTCGATAACTCGGACCTCGATGTCCCGGACTTCGGATAACTCGGACAGAATTTCAAAAAACAAAATTAATTTAAATTAAATTATTTTTTGGTCAAAAATCATAAGAAAATTGTGTCCGCCTTATTTAAAAACAGTATTTAGCTTTAAAAGCAGTTGCTCATCGCTACGTAGACTTTAATAATCCCACCGTAAAATATGCGGCAAGTTCCGTGTGGTTAAATGTTGCTAGCGAGGCGCGCGAGTAGAGATGCAACTCAGCAAGCGCGCGACTGGAGATGCAACTCAGCAGGCAGACCTCCCTTCTTTATCTTTCTTCCCTCTTCACCGCGCGATCCACACACGCACGTGCGTCGTAAATAAACACTACAGTATGATGTTGATTAATTGGACGGTAACTACAGGTCACAATAGCACCTAAAGGGAAATTTATTTTGTTCTGATATGTGCAATAAATTCAAGATTGCAAAACAATTTGTTCCGGACATTAATAAAAAAAAAATTAAGGCCATTGGTTTGCACTGCAATGTAGGCAAGGTGGCGAGAGGGTTTTACGGCCTTTTAGCGACGTCTTACAAGCTGATGAGGGTGAAGTGAGGTGAATGAACAACACAACATCCATGCCCGAGCAAGGAATCAAACCCAGGGCCTCTCGCACAGTAAACTGGCGCCTAACCCACTACGCTAGAGGCCGGTGCGATAAAAAAAAAAAAAAAAAAAAAAAAAAAAAAAAAAAAAAAAAAAAAAAAAAAAAAAAAAAAAAAAAAAAAAAAAAAAAAAAAAAAAAAAAAAAAAAAAA
>PNEQ01082200.1:0-44054 GCA_003012365.1 Medauroidea extradentata | reverse complement strand
TGTTGACAATGTACACCTATTTATATTGGATCACAATCGCAGCTGCAAATAAATAATCGTAAAACAAATAGGGGTGTTTCTTTTGGTATCGTCATCCTGCAAGCTACATCTCTCAGTAACAACAATAACCCAAAGCACGTAAACCCGTTACACGTGTCGCAGTGTGCCAAGGAACTACATATATAACTCTACAGACGACGCATACAACACGGCAGAGCGAAGCAGCCCCATCACAACAGGTGTTTCACTCTACAGTAACCTATCGAGACGTGGTGTTGTACTACCTCTATGAGCCCTGGAAAAAGATATTAAATTTTTTTAATAAAATTTTATTTTCATGAATTATTTTGACGTTACACGACGCAGTTGTTTGCTACTCAGGTCTAAATTCCGGGAGGTTCTGGGCTCGAATTCCGTTAAAAGCTGCGTGCGAACGTTCAATTCTGACACACAAAAACTACAAGGCAGATCGAATTAGTGCAATTTACATGTAGTCTTTAAAAGGGGTAAAATTGCAGTTCGCTTTCCACTTAGGTTCCTCTACAATGTCAGCTGACATATCGTCGGTATACTGCCAAAAGTGATTAAGTCATAAATGCTATTTCGTTTAAAAACAGTATTAAATTGTAGATACTAACAAAAATGTGGTATGTTACTATACTGTGACACAACAGTATGAAACGACGAATAGACTTTAAACTTGGGTAATTGTTCGTGAACAACATATACATATTCCTAGCATTTTTATAATTTTATCTCATTTTGACTTCTTCACTTTTGGCAGTAAACCGACGATATATCATCTCACTAATATTAAGTTTGCTGTACCAAATACGTTTCCGTGAAACCTTTACCCACTGAAACTTTGTAATAGCAATAAAGTTACAGTGAATATTTTTAAAATATGTAATTGAGGGCACCGTCACCAATGGATGTGCACAGGGTAAATAAGATGTTTTTCATTCGATTAACCTCTTACCTTAGGTGTCTGTAACCACCCCACAACGTCAAATAGGCAGGGCTATAAATAAGGCCCAGGTGAAGTCGCTGTTAGTAGCAGGGACAAACTTAAGATTGCTTTTCGCGTGGACAGCTATAGCTACTTATCCTGCTGCAGAACTAGCTGCTTGGACATTCTAACATTTGATGACTGAAGTACCAATCTTGAATACAAATAGGTTCTTCAATTAAAGTAATTATTACCAGTTGCGAATAATACTCGCGAGCAAAGCCGCGGGGGACTGCTAGTTTGTACATAAAGATTAGGCCAAGCATACGTCAACTTACTTTAGTTATATGTATAAGCATGAGTTTAAATTTGCCTTTTAAAATTTACAGTTATGTGATGTTAGCACTGCCCAAACACGTGATGTGTGGCCAGTGCGAGCAGTGCTCCCCCTAGTTGTTTATCAGTGTTCAACGTTGCCGGTTACCTATGTTAGCATGCGAGGGTAATTATCACACTTTGATAACTTAACTGACCATCATAATTCTTATAAGTCTTCTACTCCAGAACCTTTTATCTTATATATTCATTCTCTTGCACACACCATTTCTCATGGCACAGTTTTTCTGGCCATAAACGAGTTTAAGCTTAACATGTCACCACCAGCACAGTCATTTGGACCAATGCGCCACCAAGCCATGGACTACCTCAAGTTATTCATCCAAACGACGAGTGTTAATTTTCGGTTCCATATCTCTCTCCATGTAGTAGAATATTTTGTCTATTTTATTTTATTGCCTGCAATACGCAAACCTGAAAGTACTGAGTGATTTTAGCAGTACGGCATGTGGTAATAGTACTCGTGTATTGTATCTGATTACAAAACTCAGTAAACATATTAAACTAATTACTTCTTTCTTTTCACGTGTACCTGAATGTATGTGTGCAGGCGTGAACCTTGCTCGAACAGGGAGTGAAGAAGGTAAGCAGTTAACACCATCCTGAGGTAGACCGCCGAACCCTTCAGATCTCTGTTTGAGACTCAGCTGGACCAAATAGTTCAGAGGCACCCTTTCTACATTCCATAAACCTCAGGGGCAGCACAGTGTTAGTATTATTTACTGTAGTTTTTTATCTAGTGTATACCTATTGTATATTATTATCTACTGGATTTTTACTTTGGTTGTATTACAATAAGAATATGTAACACACTGCAAATTGTAACAAAAGCATTGTAGCTCAATTTTGAACACGTAAAAAAAAAATTTACTTGCTGCATGCAGTGGCGGCTCCAGGTATGGGCGAACGGGGCAAACGCCCAGTGCTCAATGCCCTCGGGGGCACTGCATTGGCAGACTTACAGCGGCTGTGATAACTGACCAGCGAAAATAATACCGCTGTCGGCAGCATCAAACCACCGCACTTTCAGTACACGCTACAGACGTTTGTGCTTGTAAGAATGCACTGCATAAATTCTTGTTTGCTTAGAAACTGTTCATATTGATTTTAAGATGATGATTACAAGTTCTGTTGTGGTCTAGGTGTGCTTCGCGCCAGTACTGTAGCCGGAAGGCTGGTTAGAACCCCTCTGAGGCGGACTAGACGAGGTGATTCTGCGATGGTTTGCATTGTCTTCCACAGTATGGAGATGAGGGGACAACACAACACCCAGTCCTGAACCAGGAGAGGGAGATTTAAAGTTGTCCTCTCCAGCCGGGAATCAAACCTGGGACTTTAGGTCAGACAAATTTAAGATATTAAATAATAATTTACAATTTAACATGCAAACAAATATGTTGGCATTATTAAATTTAGTATTTTACACTACATTAATTTTTATTTCTACGTTTGATAGTTTTGAATGATTCTTGATGGTGTTGCTCAAAAGAATTAAATTTTTATGTATTTTGAAAATGTTATTAATTTTAACTAAATTTACTAAAATGCTCATGACCTCATTTTTCTATACCTAATTTTACCTTGTATTAAACGGCTTGTTATTTTAACAAATATTACACATTAAGGCTGTGTGTGTGTGCACGCGCGCACGCATACGCAGGCGCACATTCACAATTACTAAACTATTTATTGCTAATTTTATATGCCACAATTACAACGGACTTCATGAAGAGCCAATGCCCCAGGGCCCCGCAAACGCTAGGGCCGCCACTGGCGGCATGAATCAAGTGCTCATAAATAAAAAATGGTAATCTAGAGATGGCCAACACACACATACATTTACTGGAAAAACATGCGACACTCATGCAGAAGTGATGAATTTTTGTATGTACTTTATTGTGTAAACATGACAAATGGATATTTTGATAAAGGGTAAATGATGTATGCACTTTATGTATTACTAGTATATAATGACCAAGTGATCACAATAACAAGTCTATGTAAGTGTAGTATATAAATGCAAGTACAGACAATTAGATTCATCTATTGCGTACTAATATTAGTATTCAAGGAGTATGAGCTAATTACATTAGTCACATTTAATTCTAGGAGGTATTTGTGGTCTTGGTGTAAAAATGTGTATGTCTCGGGACTTTTCAAACCTAGTCTAGAGGCCCATTCTAAATGTGTTAAATAATACAGTAAAACCTCGATATAACACCGCACTGTGCCAGGTAATTATGTCGTTAAATCGCTGATGTTGTTAGTGCCAAGGTAATTAATTTTGAAAATTTTTTTAAATAATTTTAAAGTGTTTGTTTTTTCTTTTCTTAAAGTTAAGGTAAAACAATTACTGACTTAAACACATTTTTAATTAAAATTATATTTTAGTATAAAAAAGTGTCTTCCAAATAAAATAGTACACCATAATCCCCAGTGTGCCGTGACCAAAGTGCAACGCACTCAGTCTGGTTGTGTAGGATAGGGGAGGGGAGGGGAGAGCGGCCTGCTGGCCTTGGCTCGTCTCCCTCATAGCTCACTGTGCGAGCGTCAGCACATGATTCATCCTACCTGCCTGGTGTGAAGCACACCCAGACCACAACAGAACTATTTATTTATGTGAACATATACAGCAATGAACTGAAGATGCAAGTGGATGAAGGTGTTATGTTACAAAATAAAAGTTCTGAGTAAAATGACATTAAAGTTTGTTCCAGCAATGCCTAACAATGTAAAATAATCCTTTCATCCACACTATATCTAGAAACATACGGCTTATTGTGAATTATGATAATGGTATGTGAAAAATAGGTACATAACATCTTCATTCGTGGAAAAAACTGGATTTCTTAAAAATTGTAACCTAACACCTTCATCCACTCATCCACTTGCATCTTCAATTATAGCCTTTCAATGCAGGCATTGAGTCTATTATTTTTGTTATTGCACATGAACTGTTACAGTATGTTGCCATTATAAGATTTTAAGTGATATTAATAAAAGTGCTCATTTAAGAACAAACATTTAGAAAAAGTCTATTAGGAACGCAAATTTGGAGCCACTCAAAAGGGCTACAAATGGACCTTTCAAGGTGCTGTCACATATAAAATAACTACTGAAGTACTCGTCGCTTTAAGTCTTACGTCTATAGGAAAAATCATGAAACTATGCACAATGCACCAGTTTAATGGTCTGCACTGCAAATAGAGGCAAAGTGGCTCTCGACACACTGGCCGCAGTCACTATTATTGCTGCCCTGTTGAGCAAGCATAATCAAAAACCTTATCAGCCCACATGTAACATACTGGATTGTAGGAAGCAGTTTTTACATTGCAGGAATTGTCCATGCTGAATTTTCGGCCCGCCGCCCTTTTTCTATGCTCCAACGCGTAACCAACTACTTTCAGTTTAAACTTAGCATGGTACATGCCGCGTTCTTTTCCCATTTTCACTTGTTTCGACCGAGCAAGGCTGTAGGCAGCATGCGCACGTGATGAACTGGGCGAACTGGCAAGGTGAGTCTAGCTAGCAAGGCCACGCACCAAGGTCATGCTGCACAGACATCTGTAACTGCGGCATTGCCAAGAGTACGCGCCGCCTCAAACGCTTTATGGGAGCGCGCAGTTGCTACGTGTTACCGAAGTGAATACTCCGGCGCATAAAATTCCTCGTACGGCCTGTACACTAGATTTTTATTTTTCCAATTTTTTATTATAAAATCATTGGTGCGGCCTGTACACGCACGCGGCCTATACACACAAAAAAAAACGGTAGTTCATACATTTTCTTTAAAAACTCTGAAACGTCGCTAGAGTGTCCCTACTGTTGGCAACACTAGTTGAAATCACAGTGGTGAAACTGTGGAGGACAAGAGAATGATACGACATTAAACTTGACTTCCCATTGGTTGGCTTTGTTACACATGAGCAAAGCGTTTGGAAGTGAGACGTAAGCTACTACAGTATTAGCCATTACCATTGCTATGCGCACGTAGATGATTAACTGCGTAGCTCAGATAAGGACACATGAAGGACAGGAGGAGTGTGAGGGAAGTGCAGAGAGGAGGGCAGGTGGAAAAATGTGAGAGAGAGAGGTGCAGGGAGGTGTAAACGTGGAGAAGTTAGGGGAAGCAAGAGTAGGTAAGGCAGTGTTAGTCATCACGTCTCACATGTTTTACTGTGATATATTGCACTTTGCTTAGCTTTGATCAATTTTTTAAATATTTATTTTTCCACTGTTTCTGGAAAATACGTCGATAGACCTGATGTTGTTAGATTGGAGGTTTACTGTATACAACATGTATGTGCACTATGAAGCTGTCAGCAAATGGCATTATGAACCAACGTTGCACAACACTTGACAAAATCTAAAAACATGTTATTTATTGAACATCATGGACCAAAAATTATCAACTGAACCAAAGAGACACAACAGAAACAATAAATTGCATGTTGACATAAATAGTATGATGTTGGAGAACTGTAGTAAAGAATTACTGAAGCTAGTGAGTAGATAATACTGTGTCACGGTATAAGGTGTAGAGCAATGGGTAGAAGTTGGTCAGGGACTTTGTGTTCAGATTTCTGTTATAGTCTATCTCATATAAGTATTCCATATTTTGACAGTTCACTTCTGAGAACTGTGTCTGAAAACAGGGTTGCGCGGACAGTGTTTTTCCAGGAAGCCAGGTAGATTTAAAGGTCCATACAATTGAACTGCCAGGCAGATTTCTTAGAAGAGAACTGTCAAAATATGGAAAAGTTACATGAGACAGACTATAAGCTCATCATGACAATGAGTGAAGGGTAAAAAAAAGAAATTACGAGTTGTGTGCATGTGACCACAATTTACAGAAATATGAGACATAATAATTGGAATAATGGTAAAAATGAATATTTGGGCCCCAAAGGATACAAGAGTTCTGAATGTTGAATGATGTATTAGCATGTGACTAAATTTTTAGGAAAATAGTGGACAATTTTCCAAATTGCTAATCAATTAAGATAAAAAATACCAGGCAGCACCACCCAGGATGGGTCACTGCAACCAGGACAAGAAATGGAACACAATGCAAAGTATTTCAGGAACAATCTGACAAACAGGAAAGACTAGCAGAATATTAATGTGGAATTAAACCATCCCTCTCTGCACCACTATAATAAATAAGGAAGGAACTCTACCATTGTCACCAACATTGCTATGAATGTCTAAACTGTGAAAAGAACAGAACATTATATAGAAAACATTATAAAATCAAAAGGCTTAATAACTAGGGGTGTGCGAATATTCAAAAATTCAAATAATTTTCTAAACTATTCATATTCAAAGCCAGAATACCATAGTTGAAAAGTAAGGATAATTGAGTCAATCCATCTCATGATTGCTTTAAATTGCGACTTGCAGTCAGTTCATGTAATATTCTTTTATATGGGTGTTTTAAAATCAATAATTTTAGCTCATTTCAAAAATGAAAAAAGTTATAGTACGGTGTTTTGACACTGTCCCCGACCAACGAAACTGTCGCAGCACTCTGATATTGCTGATGAGCATTGATTTCACTGATAGTCTGTCAGTGTTTGTCAGCAGTACCAGAACACTGTCAGCATTCAGTAATTATTTTGTCATCATCAGTGATACGAGTGTTTCGAAACAAATGTCAGCTATTAAATGCAAATAAAAAAAACTTGTGTGTTAATATGAATATAACTAACAAACACATACAGTATTCCTAAACAATTTAAAAGCTTACATTCTTATAAGAATAATAATATATCACTTAATTATCAAATAATATGCTTGTGACAAAAATATCAATTTAACTTGAATGTTAGTATTTAATGTCCACTTTGAAAACCGTTCTCAAGAAATATATTTACTGTATTTATAGTGAATATAGTCTTATGTATCACCATGACAATTTGAATGTTCACATATTTTGAATCTCGTGCCAATGTCTGTTTTCACAGACACTACACGTCCTCCCCAGCTCCAGTGGAATGAGTAGTTGTGTAGTCTCGCACAAGAAGTCAGCCATGAACAATTCTCAGTGACCATCAGCATTCGTCAACACTATCTGAACAACAACGGACATCACTGAAACCACTGACCAATGAAATCAGCGAGTATCGGAATGCAATGTGTAAAAAATTAGGCCAACGTGAATACAGCACTACGCACAGACCAGCACCGTCTTGATATACATCACCGCATGCAGCGCATACTACGACATGAAATGAAGCAAATTAAATGTGTGATTAGTGACGAGCTGTTCTCTACATTATTATAAACTCAAAAGTTGCTATACTTTTTCTTTCAAAGACTTTATATTATTAATGTGTTTGTCATGAACGGCAGTGAAAGTATCAGCCTGCCGAACTGCCATACTTAGACGAGTTTCGCAAGACTCCGCCACCCTGTGAATTATCAGCCACCGCCACCCTGTGAATAATCAGCCAATCACAGGTGCCTTGAACACTATTGGCTAATGATGTCACACAGCCAACGGAAAGCCAAAATCACTACAACTGCCGAGATTTCGTCGCAACCTGCGAGCCACTGACTACAACTTTTAACTTAAAAGAACTTATTTATGCTAACCGTGTCATATTTTACACAATATGTACATAGAAATAATCATTATATATATAAACTGTATTTTTTTGTCTTTTATAGCAGACTGTTTAGTCTCTTCTTATAGTTCAAACCATGCAGTCCATTTTGATTTGTAAGATGGAACAATAGTAAAAATTTTACTAGGGTAAATTGAATTTTATTGGTGCGCAAAGTAACTACTATACACATTTATACTCTTCGGAGTTCCAACCATACCCATATTTATCGCATAAACTACTTTATTTAACATATCTTCACAACATGAATGTATGTTGCTGTAGTTTGTGTGTTACATACAGTGGAATGTACAGTATGGTGATGTCACGGGGAAATCAACATGGCGGTTCACGTTTTTTTCGCACAAAAATTACTGCTCTTTTTATTTATGTTTTTCTTGAGTTATGCAGCTGCAAAGAAAAAAAGAAAGAATGCTACCATTGTTCATTAAATGGAACATTTTTAAATGAAAATATGATAATAAGAATTTACCCTACTAACCTCATCAGAGCATACTACCATATTCCAGTCGCCCAAGCAGATACTTATAAAACCGCTATCACCACACCTTTTGGACTGTATAAGTTCCCCTTCATGTCCTTTAACCTCTGCAAGGTAGTACGAACATTCCAAAGATTTATCGACGAGGTTCTCCATGGTATGGAATTTTGTTACGTCATGACGACATTGAGCAGCAAGGCAGAGCATGTGCAGCATCTAGAAGAGCTTTTGTATATATTTTGTACACATATGGCTTGTGTCCGACAAGCGTATTGTTCTCATGATGCCCTCACATCCACGCTAATATATCAAATGTCGAGGGATTGTTTTGACGATACTGTAGTTAATACCGGAGTTACATAAAACAGTGAAATCTGCTTTTTCCTTCTTACTCTAGTGAAATATTTACATTTGAGCATTGTGCTGACTACTAATGCATGCCTAGTAACTGAACACCAGTGCATCAAAATTTATTCTGGCGAAAACGGGTTATTTTAGCTACTAATTTCATGAATATTTTCTGAAGATCTGTCAGTGATTATTATTATTTTATTAATATATTGTCTGGTTTTCTGCAAAAAAAAAAATTTAATGGACATTATACTTGCGTGAAGGAACTCGGATACTCAATTTTCTCGTTTTTTGAGAGAAATGTTACTATTTAGAGGTACTCTTTTTTAATCGAAAGATGTCTGGCTATTGACGTAAATTTATATTTAAACTATCACTCACCTTTTTATCTGTTAAATGCTAAGGAAGTAAGAATAGCGTTTGTGAGAAGACACTCAGGAGTAGTGTTTTCTTCTCATTCCGTTTTGGGACAAGGTTGAGTCATAAATTATCTGCCATTCAGAAGTGTGCTTTTGATCGCAACATGTCTAGTTATAGATATAAATTAATATTTTGATTATTACATTTCTTATATTCCTGCAAAATGCTATGCAAATTGGGACATGACTTTGCACAAATAATGCAATTTAAAAATTTGATGATGGGCTGCGGAGCAAAACAGTTACCTACAGATTTTAGAAAAGTAGCGATTTTATGAATCTGATGAATGGAACCATGAGTATTCATAAAATCGGGGGTCTGGTGTATATAAATAATTCTCTGTATTTGTTCATGCCGTAACGATGTATCATTTAATACTGGAAGTTTTTCCAGTGTATATTTAACTTTGTTCTTACAGCATGGCTTACAAAAAAAAGCTGTAAATACTAGACTGGTAATAGAAAAAAAAAAGCATGACTATTTTAACATTCATCACAACGCCCGCATGTGAAGATGCACACACACACATGTGCACACACACAAAAACTACTGAATCTTGTTATATTTGCATTCATCAATCATCATAAAACCTCTTGTTTATTGCTGGGCCATGGATGGTTTGTGCCTGAATGCCACCATGAATTTTACATTACCAATACATTGTTGTGGTTTTTTTATTATATAGATTAGAAATGTCAGAAATTACCCAAACCTATCTGAACCTGAAATATTTTTGCTATTACCCGGCCTGACCTGGTTTAAAAATTCACTACCCGAAGACCTAGATTGGTATTATGTTGCCCTGGTAGAAAGCAATGATTGTATTACTATAAATTAATGCTCACCAATCACAGACATGTATTGCTGGGCGGAGTTCGTCCATGACATGTGGCTGTATGCCCTCTTCGGCCAGGTTGATCCACTGTTCTTTGCTGCATCTCCTATACGACGTCACAAAGCACGACTTACTGCCAACCACATCTGGTACACCATCACAGCCAACTGGGGGACTTTCCACTATGAACCTATTGCCGCCATTTTCGATAATCTTCCAGTGCTCAAAACCCGCTGCGGACCAATAAGTACAACAATTCCAAAACATAACTTAACTTACAAAACACAAATTAAATTATTGTACTGACGGTGTTGTGCAAAAATGATTGAACCCACATTTAAATTTATATCAAAAAAAGAATATTCACGTCCAGAGGAATCTGACAAACTTACAAAGTATGATAACCCCATATTAATGAAAATGTGACACATATTTTTAAGTAAACCATAACACAAAATCCCCTTGAGGGCATTACCATACTTCACTGTTATCTGTTAGTAGATTTGAGGGTTGACTCTTTTTTTGCATAACACTGTCCATATAAAGCTTTTACTAACCTGTACAGATATTCAGATAAATGTGTGCCATATTGAAGGAATAGGTCGAACAAAAAGTCAATAAAAAAGTACACAATAAACATAGAAGATATACTTATACATTCACTTTCTCTAAAGTGTACTAGGTACTCAAATACACATGCAAGTAAGCACACTTTGGCAAGAGGTGAGTACACACAAAAACAAATCAGAAATGTCTAATAAACATGGTCTGCATATTAATGCCTTAGCAAATGGTACATTATGTTTTGCAAAAGTGTACTAGGTGTTCAAGTAAGTACAGATACAACTGGCATTTGAGGAACACTGTTTATTGGTCATTTCTGTCATTTTTTACATGTACTTGCTTCTTGGCAAAGTTAAGCATACTTGTGTCTGAGGCCTTACTTGAACACTCGGTACTAGTTTACATAATTGTACATATCTGCTATAGGAGGCATTTGTGGACCCATGTTTACAGAACATTCTTGTCTTATGTTAATGTTTACTACCTAATACCAAAATATAGCACAATTTTATCAGACAATTATAAGCAAAACAATTGGAACATTTGGTAAAATTCTAATTGTCTGCAAAAGGTAGCATGAACAACCATATCTGCAAAATTACTAAAATTTAAGCGCATAAAATTGAAAACTTTACATTGCGGATTTAAAAATGAAATCACAAAATGTTAAGTCTACTTTTAGTAACACCAAACATACCACCATTGTAAACGTGTAACTAACAAATTAAATTAGAAGAAAAAAAAATCAAGACCAAAACAAGTTAGAGATAAAACAAAGATGAACTATCATGGCAGGCATACATAATATACATCAGTTTCTTACATACACACTTGCATGCATATAATGAGCATTTTTCAAGCCCTGCTTGTTTTTATTTTCAGTAAGTGTATATCTTAACACTGAATGTAAACCTATAACTTTGTTGTGATCTTTGAACGATTTTTGCAATGGTTTTGTATTATGAACATGAAAGTTTTTTTGGACATATGCCATTGCGAGCGAATGTTGCAGTAATGCAGAAAATCCCACAATACAACAAAAACCAAAGGAAGAAAAGCCAGTAAGCTGTAATCAACAGACATAAAACATACAGATAATTCCTTAAAAAGAAATTTAGTAATATCCCAGAAGACGGCACAAGGAGAAGAACAGCTATAAACAACACAAAATTAATTCCTAAGTGAAATTTGCTTTATGGAATTATCTGTATGATGTTGACTACAGCTTACTGGCTTTACTTCCTTTTTTTTATGGGATTTTCTGCAATACGGCAACATTCGCCCGCAATGGCGTATGTGCAAAAAAAAACATTCATGTTCACGTAACTTTGTCACTTGCTTTTATTTACAAAGACTTGTATCATGTTCACATCTGTATTCTACCCCTTAAAAAATTGATGTTTATTATATTTATTCATTAAATACATGAGTGTTCAAGACTTAATATATTCAAAGCAATTTTCCTGGTTGGGTCGGTCCCCGGACTTTCGCATGTAGGAATTGTGGGATGCCACTGGTCAGCGGGTTTTCTCTGGGATTCCCATTTTCCCCACCCTTTCATTCCGGCGTTCCTCCATACTCACCTCATGTCCCCACTCACCAGCACTAAAGACCTTGATGTTCAGTACTGACTGTAATCTCTCACTCACTCGATAGTACTTTTTGCTATTATAAATAACCACTACTTTGTCAATATGTCAAGGGTTTCTGTATATTAGTGCTTTGATATACGCACTATACTCCCTCAGCATTCTCTCGAAAGGGCTCAAGATAACAGAATCTTTTGCTGACTATGCTACCAGCTGAGATAGTTACTTTAGAGTTTTATCCGGCTTAGCATTTTCATTCGTAGTAAGCAAAACTCGCACTGGAAATCACTGCCTCTCTTTCTTCCCACTGTAACAGTAGAGTACTCGCAGATATTTTAATACATTTCACAAAACAATAATCAACTGTATTTTGAAAATTAGCTCATCAAAATGTAAACATAATATTATTAACATCAGCAAAATGATGGCAGATGTATTTAAAACTTTCAGAGTAATATACCTATGAGCATTTTGTGTGTGCTGTAGCCTACGACACACAAAGTGGATTTCTACGGTAAAATGGTGTACATTTTCCTTGAGTTGCAGTTACCTCACACACTTAAACAACAGCAATTAAATTAATTAGAGTAGAAACTGTCCAATAAATATGTTACATCAATATTTACGCTTCGCAAATTAGTTTTACGAATAAAAACTGTCGATTATTTTAAAAACTACATGACTTTTGTAAAAGAAACATTGTTTTTGATCTGATAAGACACTCGAGTTAACTGTTTTGATTCACAATTTAAAGATATGAAACCACAAAACTGTCAATAAAAACCTTTATTATAACTTAAGCCAAGGTATAAAGAACAAGGAAATATTGTGTAGGTACTATTTTACAGAGGAGCCTCGCACAATGTTATGTTGGAGTATTGGTTAGCATCGTTGCATCCAAACCTTGTCTATATTGGGCATAAGATCAATCCCAACATCTGCACAAATATGTTTAAAATTTTTTTATTAATTTTGTGTGTCCATTTCTTCAGTAAATTACAGCACTATGTCACCGTAGCTTTACTTTTATGTTTAGAACTAAAACAGTAACATTTTCCCATGCAGTTGTTCTTACAGCCACGTTTCAGTTATGAGACAATTAACAGACAAAATAAGTAGTATGTCATAATAACAATATTTTTTGTAATATTAATACATTACTTTAACACATATTTTTCAAGCTAATATTTACTAATTTTTACGTATATGTAATATTTGGACAAAAAACAAATCTTCAAATGTAGTTAATAATGATGTTGTCTCATAATTCTTGTAATCATAATGTAAACACTGTAAATCTTAATACAGAAAAACTACACATTCTACAATATTAACTCAAAATCTATAAAAGGGATACATTCATACATTAATTATGGATGCATACCATCTCATTTGTTACCACGGACAATTTTTATTTATATTGTTTGTACAGGTCTTCAATTTAGTGTTCTCACAAAGGTCAACAATACATTGGAGGAAAGATATTAAAGAGATTTTTCTTTGTAAAAAAAAAGCACAATGTTAATGATTTAGGTTACTTCCGGAATTAAAATTATATTTTCAATATATATTACTTTCAAAAAAGCCTTCAATGGCACTACTTCCCTTGCATACAGCACTGCTCAACAATAATAACTAAATTTTGTGATGGATTTCATGCCAACATCTAGCGGAGCATACAAAAACCATTACCTAATTATTAGGCCAGGTGGCACTATCATTGAGGATAAGTAACCACAGAAAGAGAAATTCCTGTTTCTGTAACCAGAAATTTTCGAAAATTTTTCACAGAAACACTGCCAACTGCCGTCGCTGAGAGTGCGCTGTCGCAAAGTTTTTGAGTACTCGTAACAGATAGCGACACTCGTAAATGAGGACAGTCATAATCAAAAACGCTATGTAAACCACGATACATTGCAAAGCTTCGTCCAGTCGCAAGCTATCGTTGCTCTGTCATTATATACCCGCTGGTTTCTTGCATGCAAGACCTCATTCTTCCATCAATGTGCAGTGTTTATATTTTTAGTGCCATACCTGGAACTGTTTGTAGTGAAACGAGGCCTGGTAGACTAGCTGACAGTATACTGTTTCTTAACTGCTTTTGCAGTGATCAGTAAACAGATGAATCGACTACTAATGGCATGAATACTGCTGTGAGAGGTTTGTGTTGTGAATGTAGAAGGAGTCTTGACGTGGCGGGCATAGAGGAAAAGAAGCAAACAAAAGCAGCAGCTAGCTAGGGTGGGCATGGTCCCCCTTAGGGCAGAGTAGTGGCTCGGAAAGCCTAGGTTTTGTGTCCAGATGTTAAGTCTTGAAGATGAGAACAGCGAACAGAGAAGCTAGCTGAGAGTCCTAAAGGAAAATTGGGTGAGCTGCAGGGCGTGGTCGGCCCTGGGACAGCAGTTAGTGGGAGTCTGCAGTGGAGGATTCAACACTGCGTCACAGGGACAGGCAAGGCCCTAAAAATAGTACATATATATGCATACACCCCAAGCCAAAAGTGAGGAATTTTGGAGTCTTCCCCTGGTAAAAATTTGGATATTAAGGTGCAAAAAAATGATTTTAAACAAGTTTCCCGGCCAAAACATTTAGTTTAAAAATCTGAGAAATGTTTTATATTTTTACAAAGAAATTATGTCTCAAAAAGTAAACTGTGCTAATAAAAAGTAAAATTTATAATCTTCTGAGTCTACATGCCCTTAAATTTATGTTGGTTCTTGAAACACATTAGTAATCATAAAATATTTTTAACAATCCAAATTCCATAATATATTGGAATCTGGAAAATTATATTTCTACATATTTCAAAAAATCATTAAAGGCAAAGCAATCACCACAATCAAACACTGTTAAATATTTTTTGTGTTAAAATAATGTATTCAGAAGCAATACAGGATTTTTAGTTTTCTTCACCCACTCACATTCATTCATCTTTGTTATATTTTATAGAACGTAACCACAACATTCTCAAAGTTTATTTCTGAATGTTGGCCAAAGCTTCCTCACTAAGTCTGACCTGTCCCATAATCAGTGGCAGATCTAGAAGCTGGAAAACAGGACTAGGTGGGCTTCTGGATTTACAAACTTGATGAAATTTATATTCCTTTAAAATAATGTTTTCTATATTTTAGTAGCAAGTTTCATGATTTTATTAATTTACAACCTACAAGTTTTAGCACAAATTACTGTAGTCTATTCATTTTAATAGAACACACATTTCAACACCCTATTGCAGGAAACTCCTGGAAACTACAAACTAATACATCTGAATACAAAACCCTTGTTACAAATCATTACCATAATTAACAACATATGAAAACTAGCTGTCCAGCCACGGCATTGCCCTCATGGAATATTTGAAGGAATGATAGCGCATTGTGTTAATTAGATATTGAGGACATGGCGTAACCATATTTCATGACTTTTCACAACCAAAGCATAATGATACCTCACCAGGTTTACGAAATATCTCAAATATTGGGAAAATACATTTTACCCCTTTTCACACCGCAGTGGATGCAAGAGAAACACAAACTTAAATTATTGTACTTCAAATAGAAAAGTAAATCTTCTGCCAGTTGCCACTAACATACGCATATATAATATCACAGCAGTTCCCTGATGCCTTGCCTTACACTGGAATTAAACCCAAAAACTCCTACCTGTGTTCCATACAGCTACGCCAAAAAAGGTTGTCAGAATTCTTAATAAATAAACGTGTACATACAGGTTCATGCCCCAAGAGGTATAAGTTATAAATAAGACAGCAAAAAGTAACAATTATTTCACAGTGGTCATACCTGCTTTTTGGGATTTCTAGAACATATTACATATTTCCACCGCCTAAACTGTTGAATTAAAAAAAAAAAAATAATGAAATAGCTTTTTGGTATTTACCAGGGACCAGAAGTAATGAGTTACAAGTAATGAAGTTACTTGTAACTATTACTTTTTCAGTAACGAGCATGGTAACGCTGTTACAGTTAGGTTTCAGTAACTTTTAACTGTAACTAAGTACGTATTTCGCTCTCAAAGATACTATAAATGTCGCTACTTTTCACGTTACTCTTTTAAAAGCCAATGCAATGTATTTCATTTAAGGAAGGTTCCAGAAGGATGAAAATTTGCTGCAAATATATTTGTGATTTTATAATACATTTTGCGCAGGAAACTTTGCTTTCCTATGTTGGCTATCTCGCAACATCGCTGTTGTTACGATCATAGGTTATGATGATACTGTTCTATTTGAGAAGTGCATGCAGCGTGGTTAAATTGTGTTGTATATTATTGTGATATCTGTATTGCAATGGAGAAACTGTCAGAAGAAACAGTATCTTATACCGTGAAAAAATTAAGTCGCATCTACATTGTCATTTGTGCAAAGTGGAAGCAGACAAACCATCTTACGATCACTGCCATGTCCTTAATTTTAGTTTTTTTTTTCTAAATGCAGTCAAGAGAAAACCGAAAATAATCTTGATTTGAGGTGTCTGTTGTGTGCTGGAAAAAATAAATGCTTTCATAGTAACATATCAGCTTATACGTCTTAAATGGTGAAATATTATATACTTACTACATGTATAAAAATTAACCAGTGTCTCGCACGGAAACAGTTAATTACAAAACGACTAAAATCTATTGATAGTGATAATGCACTCCACTCAACCAATTTAAGAAAACATCACACTTACGTTAGTGTTCATTCCAATTGTCCTCAGCCTCATCGTCTAAACCATACACAAAAGGCGACTGCAGCACACACTGCGAGCTTGAGGCTCGATTGGCCATAAAACAGAAAACGCCACTCTTTGAAACTTAGAAGCTGTAATATTAAAATTTGGCCAAGCCACAATCAATGTGTAGAATAGGGTATTAAATAAAACAAATTTAGTAACTAGAAAGAAAACATTTAGACCATAATGCTACTGTTTCACATTATTTTCCCTGAACATTTATTCTATCCAGTGTAAGTTGTGATCAGAAAGTGGATGGGGCAGAGCTGACTTGACCCCCCCCCCCCCCAAGCTCTGCCGTGAACCCACCACAGTAAGTGTGCATCCAGCCTATTTAGTATTAGTAGCTTGTTAAGTTAGCTTTTTATGTCTTAGGTCACAAGTTTTGTTACGCTGGAAGTGTTATTTTAAGTTACATTTATTAGATTAATAGCAGCATGTGTCAAGTGATCCAAATCCATGTAAATTGTCTTGTCAGCTATTCCTCAGTCAAAGTGGCCATTTAAGTTTTTGTGATTTAAGAAAATGGTTATTTAAACTTAAAGAAGAAAATTCTAGGCCTAGTATCAGTTTTGTTGAGCTTTTTAAACTTTGTAACACAGTAATATTATCTGTGAAAACTATTTTGCTTAACATTTACTTGCTTCTGTTAAATGTTGGGGTCGCAGTAGGTGCCAAGGGTAGAACTCTGCTCTTAGGAAAGCAATCCCAGCTCAATTCCAGCAGGGTAAGTCTTCATATTTATGAATGTGAGAATTGTGCCGGACGATGCCACTGGTAGGCAGATTTTCTCTGGGATCTCTCGTTTCTCTCGCCCCTTCATTCTGGTGCTGCTCCACATTCATATGTCACCCTCGCCAGTGCTAAAGACCTCAATGTTAAGTGTTGACCAAAATATCTCCACTTCTATTAAACCTAATTAAAATCAAATTTTAATTCTGTGTCAGCTACCGTACTTCATTTCTTAAGTACAGCTGGAGTTTGCCTGTTCTTTTTGGATTCATTTATTAGTTGCCATAATCTTTTAAGTTTGTAAGCTCAATATGTAGGTTATTTGCTACAGTAAACTCCTGATTACCCGTATTAATTAATGTCGGGCAAAGCATGGATAATCGGGAAACACTGATAATCCTAAAAACGCCCATTTGCCAATATGAAAATTAACGAAAAAGACTTTATTTATGATTCAATGAAACACCGTAACAATATAGGTTTTGCCTACAAATAACGAATTTAGTTGTCTATAGCGCATCCATTTTACCAAAAAATATCACGTCTGGGGAGCATGGTAGCATAAGGAAAAGTGATGTTGAAGTCTCATTATTCCAGTCTTGCACACCATAATTGATATTCTTATGTTAAAAATTGTTATTTAACAGCATTAAACACACAGAATGTCACACAGAATGCCACAAACATAATTCAAAAATTGTTTAATCAGTGCACTGATAATCTGGAATACACTGTAATTTATTTGTACTAGAAGGGGTGAGAACCCTGTAGAGGGTGGATAGTGTCTTAGGCACCTCAATTATCAACCAAGTTATTTGTGAGTGCTCTACTGACTTGATCTTTAGGTTGCTGCTGTTTTTTAAAGATATATTCCATTAGTATTAGCCTAAGTGTTCAGAGGATGGGTTCAGTTTATTAGGAAATAAGAGTATACAGGTTTGATGTCACTGCAAGAGTTCATCGTACTCTCATTGTTCATATCATGACAATATATGTTTATACGTAAAACATTTATGACAGACATAATTATTATATCAACCCTATTACACATATCATATATCCTACATAAGCATGTCTGTACTACAAAAAGTTATCGTGGTTACAGCTTGACAGTATGTGAAAACTTTCTAAGAAAGAAAATTCTGACTCTCTACCTTATATAGGTGACTGATCCCACTTACTTTCCTTAACATCATCGATACCACCCGAAGGCCAAACTGTATCTTTTGATACTGTTTCTAAATTACACAGTATGTTATGTTAGGCTATTTTAATTGAAGGCTTGTAATTTCTAATATTTTACAAATCTTACCGAAATTCTTTGCAATACAAACATACAATGCTTGTTTGCTGCAATTCACTGTTGTGTATACATGATGTTTCTGAAATACTTTTACAAACTTGGAGGGTGGGTCCTTGCACCAAAACAAGCACATAAGTCCATATGCATTATACGCATATGTCCGAAAATGGTTACTAATTGAGATATAAATGAAAGGTTATGTCAATGTTACGAGGTACTACCCAACAATCTAGCTTTGTAACTAGTTTAAATTAACGTTGTTAGATAGTTGAATGTTGTCAATACAAGTATGCTGCAAATTTGAAATTTGTGTATATTTGTGGTTAATTTTTCTGGGGCCACCTCAAACAACTGGTTTATACAGCAGAGAATCCCAATTCAGACACACTTCATCAACACATCTTGGAAGCCCATGAAACTGTTCAGACACCACGTGGGGATATTTGACAGGGTGCAACAAAGCATGCGTGTATAGAAGCTAGAGGATAACACTTAGAAAAACTTAATTAAGACTACTGTCAGTTATGACAGTTTCACCCATGAAAAACCACTGGCCATGTCCAACCGCTGTGGCATTATGTTTCTTCATCAATAACGCAAAAACTTAAGACTTGCGGACATACGTTTATAAGGATTATTTTTGTGCAAAGAACCCATCTTAAAGATGTAAATGTACTTCAGAAACATCCTCCCTCTCTTCCCCTTTCCACCTGTTTTCAGCAATGGGAGTTTAGGCTATGTGCTGTAGCCTAGAGTTTCAGATTCTCTATCAGTAAGGCAGCGGAGCCACCTGTGTCGAAGAGAGAGAGCATGCAAGAAAGGAAATACCATCAATGTAATGAATGGGGGCACATTTCAAAATTCTGTATTACCGATGCGGCAAGAACGGACACTGGGCGAGTGATTGCAGGGAAGAAGTGCAGGTGAAAGTAACTGAAAGCTAGGTCGATAGACACAAAGACAGTAAACTAAAGCACAAAATACTCGTGAGCTCATGCAGATTGATCTAAAACAAGAAAGAGACAGTGTGCTGGATTGTAGACTCCGCTGCAACTGACCACATAGTAAACAGACGGGAGTTGTTTGTGAACCTTAAACTCTGTCAGATGCTTTATATGTGCTGGACTTTAACTTATTATTTGTCAGTCAGATAAAAGTTAAGGGTGTTCACGTTGAAATGAACGGCAAGGAGGCACTCTGTCACGATGGAGACGATCTTCGGTTTAAGGCACCTGTGTCAAGTGGTTTGTACATACTGTACGCAGAGCAAATGTCAAGGCATGTAGTGAAACTGGTAAATAGCACTGAAGATTCCGTGGAGGTTAGGGATGGCACTGCACTAAAGAGAATTTTGCTGTGGCACCAGAGACTTGGCCATCTAAACGAGGTCTCAATCAAGAAGATTCCAGTCCTAGAGTTAG
This sequence comes from Medauroidea extradentata, assembly GCA_003012365.1. Lineage (NCBI taxonomy): Eukaryota > Metazoa > Arthropoda > Insecta > Phasmatodea > Phasmatidae > Medauroidea > Medauroidea extradentata. The sequence goes on along the minus strand of PNEQ01082200.1, from coordinate 23,651 downwards.
AAGGAAAATTACCTGGGACATGTGAAGTGTGTGTGAAAGGGAAGATGACCAAGATAGGGTTTCCCAAGACCAGTGAAAAAAGATCAAAACAACCCCTCGACTTGATTCACTCCGATTTGATGGAAAACCTGTCAACACCGATGGGAAAAGCAAGATACTTGTTAACCTTCATCGATGACTACTCTAGATATTTGACAGTCAAGTTTGTGAATGCTAAGAGTGATGTGTCTGCAACCATCAAGGATTATCAACGAGAAGTAGAAGTACTACATGGGACGAAAATAAAGGCACTACAGACGGATGGCGGTGGTGAGTACTGCAGCAAGGAGATCAGAGAGTATCTGAGGGAGCATGGAACAGCACATCGTAAAACAGTTGCGAACTCACTTCAGCAGAACGGCATAGCAGAAAGGGGGAACAGGACTATTGCAAACTCGGTCAGACGCATGCTGATTGAGTAGGGTATGCCAAAAACCTTCTGGGCAGAGGCAGCAAACACAGTGACATTTGTTAGGAACTTGTGCCCATCTCTTGCCATTGACTTTAGAACACCAGTGGAGATGTGGAAGGGGAGGCAGTCAGGGCATACATGTATGATTCCTTGAAAGTATTTGGGTGTAGGGCTTGGATGCATGTAAGTGCTGGATGCACGTAAGTGCTAAGGATAAGTTTGATCGTTAAGGAAATTAATATGTTTTCATAGGTTATGAGGCAAATATGTGGTGTATTGTGGTGTATTGAGAAGGAGAAAATCAAAGTTGCTCGCAGTATATTTTGTCAGGGGGATGTTTTCTTTTAAAGGACTCAAGACAAGGGATGTACAAAATACGTATATTTTAAGTGTGATCATGATGTCACTGATCTGGAGGATGCACGTGTAGGGGAAGGGGATGAAAGTGAGCTCGGTACGGAAAACAACGGATGCTACACTGGCATCACATCGGAGATATATGAGCCATTAGTAAGGTCAGGGGAAGAATCCATGCCCAAGATAGATTTTCCTAGATCAAGTAATCTTGAAAAACTTATATCCAGGGTGTCTACCCAACCCATTCAACAAAATTCAGTGACTTTTTCCATGACCTATGGGGACATAAAAAAAGTTCTTGTGATCTATGCATGTACTTATGCCTAATAATCACTTATAACATCATCACAGTTGCTACTATTTGCAATAACTACAATGATTATATCCTTTTTCTTAGTTTTTTTAGCTCTCTCTCAATTTTGAGCAGTTATTCTTTTTTTTTTCTTCAAGCAGCTTTTTTTTTTCTTTCATTTCTCACTAACATCTTGATATTGTGTGCTGATCTCTTCAACAGTAAGGTAGTAATTTTACTAATATACTCTTGGGAACCGTCCAAAAATCACTAAAAAATTTATATTAAAAAAAAAGTTAAAGCTGTTAAAAAATGTGATGGCGCACATCGGAGAGCAACGTTCGGCTTGTGAATACTACTATATCACACAGTTTGTCTAGCGTCATTTTTTATAATAAGGCAAAAGCTTACTCTTTCTAGATAACAAGACTGTGACAGCTGGAGTTACACAATTGTCTTACCACTGGGAGGTGACCTCCCCCCCTTCACCAAAAACCAGCATTATATTTTCTCAGCATGGGAAACAACTTCCAATGCCTTTCTCAGAAACTGTCAATATCTTCACCCACTTAGCGAAAAAATGCCCAGCTGACATCCAATCCGTAACCCTCCCTTTCTCCTAGCCATTATCAGCTCACTTTCACGTGTATACTAATGCCGGTAAAGATAATCTCCATTACCGTGTGCACAACATTATTTTTCGTACCATGCCTCTACCCACACTTAACCTCTGAAAATTATAAATAACCAAATGTCATGTTTGTTATTTTTTGAGTTTTGGTAATATTTAATTTATTAAATTTCCCTGGTTACGTGAGTAACTTCTTTTGTTGAGATCTCCTCCAGACTGTAGGATTTCTGGTGCCGATGTTGTGGTCAGATCATCTGCTTCCTGGAATTTATCAGTGATGAAGGTGAATGATGCACGTTTACCTTTCGCTGCTTAGAGTATTGCACCATGGTGGAGTGTGTGTGTGATTGTGTCACTGCCAAGCAAAGTGAAGGAAAGACAAAAAGAAGGGGGGGGGGGAGGACACATTAACAGTGCTACTCATCAGCAGAGCGAGCATCTGGAAAGTAAACACGACTGGGCACCGGGTAAGAAAGGCATAAGTGACTAAGTTAGAACTCGTTGACGGCACTGTGATTTCATTAACTCGACTCTTGCAGCACACATACAATATCTGGGTGTGCCATTGTTAAAAGAGCACAAGTACCGAACATAGTACATCGCAAAGGTTGAACTTACAGAGAATTCCTAGCGAAGTATATGCTCGTTTTTCAAAGCTACAAATAAATGAACACAATTTAAACATGTGAAATTAAACTGCTTGTTCCTACACGGCACTCAACTGCCCACTTACAAAATCCGTGACCATTTGTTAAATTCAGTGATTTTTTTGTGACTTCCGTGACCTTGTTTAAATTCCATGACTTTTATGGTCACTTCTGTGATCGGTAGACACCCTGATATCTGAAGAGGATAGTTATGGGACGTTTCATGGGTGGGGAACGGAATCAGATACGCGGGTTAGGCGTTCTGTTAGACTGCAGGGCAAAAGCCAAGGAGTCCCCTCGTGTTTTTAACTGTCTTGGACAAGGGCTGTCGCCATGAACCAAATAGTTTGAGAGGAGCCATGAGTGGTGAGGATGCTGTAAAGTGGAAGATGGCCGTGGATGAGGAGATGGAGAATTTGCTATGTAATACTTACCAAATTGTTGATAGGCCAAAAGGAAAAAATGTTCTCAGCTGTAAATGGGTCCTGATACTAAAGTCTAGCCCTGACGGAAGTGTTCAAAGGTACAAAGCGCGACTTGTAACTCATGGGTTTTCGCCGACTCTAGGAGTGGATTTCAATTAGATGCATGTGCAGGTAGTGAAGAAAAAGACAATTTGTGTGCTCATAGCACTGTCTATACAAATGGGATGGACGAGAGAATATCTAGACGTTTTTGGTGAATACCTAAATGGTATCCTCTCAGAGGAAATTTATATGGAACAACCACCCATGTATGAGCAGGAGAATGGCAAAAAGGTGTAAACTGCAAAAAAGCCTTTATGGACTAAAACAAAGCAGTAAAGATTGGCATGACAAGTTAGATCACATGTTACGGAGTTGGAACCTTAGGAGATTGAAAAAGGATCTGTGTGTATAGGGGCCTACACTAACGATAACAGGGAGCTGGTAGTTTTTGTATACGTGGATGACTTGGGGATTTTCGGATCACGGGAGAAAGTAGAGTGGGTAAAATAAAACATGGCAGATACCGTCCAAATGAGGGCAACGGGTGAAATGACATCCTTTATATCAGTTAACATATATTCTGGTGGTAACTAAGGTCACACTGGACCAAACACACTACATTGAACAGTTGCTGGATAGTTTTGAGATGTCCAGAGGCGGGACGTGAAAGTTTTGACAGAAAGACGTACCGCATGGCTGTCGGTAGTTTGCTACACCTTTCGCAGACGACCTGGCCAGATATAGTTTTGCGGTTTGCAGAGCTAGCCAGAAATGTGAGTATCCTACAGTACAGGACTTGCAGGATATTAAACACATGTTGAGGTATTTAAAGGAAACTAAAAAATGGAGACTAAAATTCGCAAAACAAGGTCCGGTGTGTTTTTATAGTGATGCAGATTTGGCAAACGACCGAAGCAATAGAAAGTCTATCACCGGTGTTGTCGCAGTTCTAGGTGGAGGGGCAGTCATATGGTTATTTAAAAAACATTAATGTGTAGCTGATTCAACAGTCGTAGCCTAGTATTACACATGTTATAAAGTCACAAAAGAAGCCAGATGGCTGTCACAGTATTTGTCAGAGCTTGGACAGAGTAGACTCGCGCCAGTACCATTCCAGATCATCTCTGATAATGAGATTGCCATATCCATGAGCAAGACCTGGGAGGTGAATGACAGGACCGAACACATTGACATAAAATACATGAGGGACATGTGGGAAATCAGAGTGCAACACGTGGTGGGTAGGGAGAACACAACTGACTTGCTTACAAAAGCCTTGAATGGTGCTCGAACCAAATACCTGTCTAGGAAAATGAACCTTAGCATGTAAATAAAGTGAGATTCAGACTTCAGGCCTCAAGGGGAAGTGTTGGTCATGAACAACATAAATGTGACATAAGAGTCGTATATCATTGTACTATGTAATCTTTGTTTCCTCTATGGGTATGAATGTGTGTAATGTTCTTTGGTCATCATGTTGTCGAGATTGAGATTGTAAATATACATTGGAGTTTTGTGTTCTGTTACTGCTTGTAAAAAGGGAGGAATAAAACATTGGTGTCTAAAATATCTCTGTTGATGCCCTTCATAAACACCATTACAAAAGACGGAAGGATGTACCGCATGGCTGTTGGTAGTTTCTGTCTTATTTAAATGCTGTTTCCTTCCCCTTCAAACACATCTTGATCGCTGACTGCCTCCTCGGTAATCACTAGCTTTGGCTGCAAAGGCATGGGTTTCATTCCATTGTGATCCTCATTTCCTTCTTCTAGAAGTTTTGCCTTGACCATTCTAATGCTAAGATTTGTCTCTTTTCCTAATTCTTCAACCAAAGAGCCATATCTGTCCCACGGCAGGCCAATCAAGATCAGACCAGCAATACGCTTGTCTGTGTAGTTCCAACCGGCCGATTTCACCTTTTCGTACTGTTTCTGGATGCGGGCAGCGTATTCGTGGAGTTCTTCCCCCTCGCCTATCAATATCAGGAACAAACTATTGAGTGAGCGTAGTCCCTGAAGGAAGCTGACATTGGTATGGATGTAACAAAGAATTCTCCAAGCTTCGCACGCGTATAAACATTCTGTGATATCATTCAAATAAGTGTTCAACACGTTTTTGTACAAAAACGAGAGTGTCTTTCTGTTTACTCTCTCTTCGTCGACAATGAGTGGTTCAACGAAACCAGGTTCAACTGCATTCCAGCAGTTTAACTGGATCAATTTTTCTTACACTCTTAACCTCCAAGTAAAATAGTTTTTTGATTTAGTCTAGGGATATTACTTTGGTACGCTAACTCATCGTTGTCTACCATCTCGATGCTTAATTTGATTTATGCGCCAAGATCACAACTCGGAAATATCTCTGTTGCCGGTAACAAAACGACCTGGGCCCATAATCTGTTGTAATGGTGTTTATAAAGTGCATCAAAAGAGATATTTTAGACACCAATGTTTTATTCCTTCTTTTTTACAAGCAATAACACAACACAAAACTCCAATGTATATTCACAGTCTCAATCTCAACAACACATAACACACATTCATACCCACAGAGGAAACAAAGATTACATAGCGCAAAGATATACGACTCTTGTGTTAGGAGTTAAAACTCATGCGCCTCACATTTTTGTTCTTCATGTTCAACAAGTTTCAGCCATGCAAATACACTGGCCATGGCAAATAGATGTGGCATTATGTTTCTTCATTAATAACGCAAAAACATAAGATTTTCAGACATTTGTTTACAAGGATTTTTTTTTGTGCAAGGAACTCATCTTGAAGTTTGTAATGGTACTTCAGAAACAACCCCTTTCCCCTCTCTTGCCACTCCCCAATGTTTTCAGCAATGAAAGTTTAGGCTATGTGTTGTAGCCTTGAGGTTCGGGTTCTGAATTTTTACACAGGCCTGAGTTTTGGAACGCAGTGTATGATCCTGTCTCTCAAGATGGATATTTCTTGTACACAACTCAACAGTTTACTTTACACACATTTTTACAGGTGTTTCATGGCACACTGGCTGCACAATTCTTTACAGGTAATGTACTACACCAACAAACCAGGTGTGTTAAAGGCAGTGCAGTGCAATGATGTGCCCCACTTCTGAGCGTTCCCCCACCCCTGGTCAGGCATAAGATTTGTTTTTTTTCCCAGTACTGCAACTGGTTTACTGATACACTAGCAACAATTGTCTGTACATTTATCGTCCCCTTTTGGACGACGCCACAAATAGTGTTGATCACAGCAAGATCATCCCCCAGGCGGCACACCGCAGAATCAGAAGAATATACAATTTCATACAACGTGCCAAGGATGACAGATTAATAATTTTTATAACATTAGAGTTATGGCCTTATTGATTTCCGACTAGCTCAGGGGGAGGACCAGGGGGGGGGGGGGAACATCACAAAAATTGTCTCGTGAGTATATGAGGATAATTTTACCCCAGCCAAGCAAATTAAAGATTTTTTACTTCTGGAACACCCTTAAACAGTAGGCTTGATTTCCCAGGAACACTAAAGGTTCAGTTTGCCATTAGATCTGCGTGCAGAGTAACCACTTGTTCCATGAAATAGCTCACGATTTTTGCTTTGATTAAACATATATTGCAGTAGCTGCGAATGATAAGTAGGCAATGATTCAGTGGTATCCTATAGCAGTTAGAAAAATTTAATTTTTTTCACCCAACAGGTTTAGTTTTATTGGCTAATGTAGGCTCATTTAGTATATCTTGGTAGTTTGAATAGTAGAGTGATAATGCTAAAGGAGCTAAATGCCAAAAGAGACCAAATTGAATTTCTTACATTAAAATGGACTACAAGTCGATGCAAATGTAATACTGTAAGAATTAAGTCCCAATAATTTTCGTAGATCTTTTGACGAGTTAAAGATCACCACCCCCACATGTCTGCAGGCTCTTGCAACAACTTTTTTTTTTATGCGAAACAATATTTTTGGCACATAGCTCCTTTAGCATTTCCACTCTAAAAGTTTTCAGAAAATTACATGAAATTTGTTACATTTCTTTAAACCACTGGATAAAAATGCAACTTGTACCATACAGAGAAAATTATTTAAAAATAAAGTAAATCAAAATATGAAGCTAATTCATAACTGATTTTTTTACAAGTGTTTTGTATTCAGATGTTTGTAGTTTCCAGAAAGTGATGAAACTTTTATGGAGTTTTTCCCTGCATTAGTATGTTGAAATAATAATGTGTATTTTATGCAACTGAATAGACCGTAATAAATCAAGCTGTTGTTTATATATTGTTTGCAAATCAATTATATCATGAAACTTGCTACTGCAATTATGGAACAGATTATTTTAAAGAATAAAATTTGGAATTTAAACATTAAGTTTATAAATGCAAGCCACCCTCTCCTATTTTTTTTCTCTTTCTAGTTCCTACATCCGCCATGGTATTCAGGATTGCAGTTTCTAGAAAGTGAGACTTTTAATGGAGTTTTTTTCCTGCAGTAGGGTATTGAAACAGGTATTGTAGGAAAATGAATAGATTATTAACTACAATAAATCAAGCTGTTGTTTACATGTTGTTCATTAATAAAATCATGAAACTTGTTACTGAAATATGGAAAAGAATTTAAAGTATAGATATAGTCAAGTTTCTGAATGTAAGACCCTTCTTTTTTTCCAACATCTAGATCCACCTCTGAAAATGGGACAGGTTAGACTCAATGGACTAGCTTTGGCCAACATCGACAAAGAAATGTTATAGATACGTTATGTAAAATTAAGTAACGACAAATGAATATGAGTAGCCTTATTAGGATGATTAAATGAATATTCGCAGCAGTAAAAATGTAACAAAAAAACTTTAAAAGTGATTTATTGTGATGATAGCTTTGCCTTTTATAATTTGTGTAATGTGTATAAATAAAAATTTTTAAGATTCCAAAAGTATGTGACATTTGACTTGTGACTCATAAAATTAAAGGACTACTTGAGTTAAAACACTCGTATGTAAATATAAAGGCATGTGACCCAGAAACTTAACATTTTTATTTTGTTACTAGCACAATTCATTTTTAAGACATAATTTATTTAAAAAAACATAAAAATTTCTTACTTATGTAATTCAATTTTTTTGTCTTGACACTCCTTAAATAGCACAATTATGCTCATTGACAGCATGTTGATGTCGTGGGATACCCAGTGGATGTGAACTGGTCGAGAACTTTCGGCAGGAGGCTGGCAGTAAACCGACAGTGCTAGTGCATGGTGAAGGACCTGTAGTCGCAAACACATATAACTGTCCGATAAGTGGTTCTTAATAAGTGTGCAGTTTTACTACTGCTAGGACGGCTCCGTTTTGTACATATGATGTGCATATATTATCGAAGTAATCTAAATCTACAGTCCAATCTCTGCAGTTTATAAAGCTTACATACTTTAAATAAAAATTATTAATTAATACTACGCAAAGCAAACTATGCTCTCCATTAAGCAACAGCATTAGTACCTTCACCACAGGGGTTCTTGATCAAGTTCCTTCCATACGGATACTTGCTGCAGAAGATGGAATAGTAGAAACTCCATGGCTGGTCCTTAATTAATAAGCCAACGGTCTGGTTGCTATAGTACTTGCGACACGCTCTCTGAAATTTGTACCTCCAGACACGCGAGTCGACAAGCTCCTGCCAAACACGGCACACGAGCCGGCAGTTCAGGAGCGTCTTGGGGTCAAAGAAACTGGCAACGTGGATTATTATTTCCTCCGGCAACACCACTCCGCTCAGGACATAGCCGTTCAGGCCTTCTGAAGACATGGTGCAATCTTCTGCTCACTTCCCTACAACAAAAACCAAAACCAGTTTTACGTTAGCAATGCCACTTGGAACTACAATTTGCTTGGTCAAAAGTAAAAATCCATGTGACAAAAAATTTTTTTTAAAACTACGTATTTTCATCAATCTGCAAAATGGCATCAGACTCTGAATACACGTCTGGTGTTAGGAAGTATGTGCTTGACACTGTGCTTGGTTTCCCCTGAGACTGGAACTAATATCTGTAGAACTGAATAAAATATCATCACATAATTTAAAGTTAATAACGTGCATCAAAAATACTTGTCATACTGTACTTAATTATATAATTTCAAAACAGACCAAACTTAGACATGAGTCAACATAGAGCAATAAAAGATACCGTGGAATGTTAAAAAGGTTTTGAAAAAGTGCTAAATGGAGCAAAATTATGTTACAGGTAATTAATGTCCTTTTTAGAAACATTTTGAAAAGGAAAATTGTCCCACAAAATTGTTTGGGTACCCCATTCATCTGCTATAACCCATTTTACCTTTCCCTTCCCTCAAAGCATAATATTTTTTTTGTAGAAACCTTCATGGGCACAATACAACTCTCCAAAATAGTTTTTAATTTAATTAATTAATTATTTTTGGCACACCCCTCCTCCCTTTTCTGCCCCTATATACCTCACTGTAACACAAACCTTCCAAAAATTGTTTTTTTTTTCTGACAACTGCAAGGATGCAAACACAACTCAAAAAGTTTTTTTAGTTTTTTCTTCCCTAAGTTTTTTTGCATCCCGTTTTGCTTTGGAACAAACTTTTTTTGATGAATCTTTCATTCCTAATACCTGTATATCATCAACACCACACTGTTGGATAATACAGGCATAAGAATACTTTGTGGTTCATCTTTTACCGCCTTAAAAAAAAACAAGTGCGAAAGTTCCAGTTCAGATGCTGTCATTTTTAGGAGACGTTATCAGAACTTCATCACACTCATAACACCCGTATGATGAATGACAGTCATGTAAACTGATATCATCTTCTTCTGATGAAGATGTTGGTTCCATAAGTTTGTGCACTTTCTCCATTCTCTTTTTTTGCCTTGTTGTAGCTCTCTCTTCTTCTGTTTCTGTAGTTCCATTTTCTTAGTTTCCTTTTGTCTGTGATATTACAACTAAAGGTAATATCTCTTTCTCATGATTTTAGATGGCTGTTTGGGTTTTTCAGGTGGCCAAAAGAGGACCCTTTTGAAAGGGCCTGTAGGAGCAATACGAAACTGTGTTCCAGAGGGTCCAGCATGAGAAATGCTATTGACATTTTGAGGACATGTGAAAGTTGATGTGCACATGAGAAAGAGTCTAGTTCTCCATTGGCTTCAGAAGTAGACAGGCGCAGTGTATCAGACTGAGTTTGTTGAGTTTCATTGAAACTGGGGGGTTCTGGATCACACTTGAATGCTTGAGAGATCTGGATAATGGATATTGGCTCCTCTGAGGTGTGATAATATCGTGGACAAGGGCAACTTCAGGGGTGGCTGGGTGACTCCTTGGAATTTCCTGCTTTAAAAATAGCCAGTAGGCCTACTGAAATATTACTTCATCTACCTAATCACCATTCCAGTTACTTCCAGAAGCATGAAATTTGTTCAGTTTTTCCTCTGCAAGAGAACCTACAATGCAGCAATGCAATTAAAACCACGTCTCTACGGAAACTGTCTTGGTCCAACGGATGATGATTCAATGGAGGATAATTGACGTGTTGAGCTTTCGTTCAGTAGTTTCGTTACTCCAACAGCAGAGGCATCCCAAGGAAATAGTCCACATGCTCTGAAACCCTCGTGCAAATTCTTTACAGTGACAGACTTGAGGGTCTGGTCCAAAAGTGGTCAAAAACTTTTTTTTCTTAAGGACTGGATCAAGTTTGTTAACCACTTGCTGTATACACCATTCGTGTACTGCTTTTTTCCAGCCATTTTTGAGTGGTCAGAATACTGCCACATCCATTGGCTGTAATATATGTGTAGCATTGGGCAGCAAAGCTACAAGAACAATCCCATGTTCGTTAAAGAATTGGTTTGTGTGAAGTGTTAGATGGGAAACGTAACCATCCAAAAAGAATACAACAGGGCAAAGGATGTAATTTTTAACCAACCATGGATAAGACATTTGTGACAAATTAAAAAAAAAACTTTGCCAGTCATTCATCCACTTTGCGACTCCCTAAACCCCAGTCAGCAGGCATTGTTGAGGTAGTTTCTAGAGGAATTCTTTAATATTTTAGACACAAGCAGTGGACACATTCCTGCAGCATTGGATGTTATAGTCGGTTCGGGATACAGTGAGCATTAACAATAGCCCTGTAAAATGTATATTTTCAGCCAATTCGCATCTTTCCGTGCATAACGGCTAACAAAAGGAAATGTATAACCTCTCTGGACACGTCACTTTATGTTTGCGCATGTAAGAAATTGTGCAGTCTGTAACATCCGTTATAGTTTGATAAATAAAAGTTGATTAACTATGCGAAATTCAAGTATGTCGATTTCAGTTGATTGTATATTAATATTGTTACATTTAAGTAAGAAAATACACTGAACTATTTTTGGCAAATTGCTGCCAACCATACAAGCAGTAAGGGAACTATTGTTAATGTTTGAATAATATGCAGTAACAGCTAGTGATATTTTTCAAAGGTCAAACTTTTAGTGCTCATTTTATCCCGAACGACCTATATCAGCATTGTGAAGCATTCCTTGTCATCTGAATTAACTTGCTGACACACATTTCACACACCTTTACCTGACGAAACAACACTGTCACTAGGACTTAGTAGAAATGCTGTATCGTCACAGATGAAAATCCAACTAGGATCTTTCATAGCTTCCATGAAGATGTGTTCTATCAGGTATGTGTTTACTTCTTTGAACCAAGACACTATTTTTTTTATTAGAGACGTTGGCTCTGCTTGTAGTGAGGTTTTGTGGTATTCTAAGTGTTATTTCAGAGTGGTGTCGACAAAAACACTCAAACCATTTTCTGCCAGGCCTGTCGTCTGTGAAAGGAACGTCTCGTTTCAGTTCCTTTACCAACATTTGAACGCTATTTAACAAATTATGTTTGGTGACAGGAAACACTGCTTTAACAACTGACACAACCCAATGAACTAAAACGTCATCTTCTTCTTCTGATAAATAGGATATTCTGCCTATCTGATGACCCTCCAAAGTACTTCCACGTTCACCTTAGCCCTTAATGTATAGCAAGGAACATTATGTTTCATAGCTGTTGCTGTTAATAGAAGCACCACCTCTAAACTTCTTCAAGTGTTAATTTTATAGAAGATTTCAAATACTAGCATTTTGTCATGTCTGGAAATATAAAAATAATTTCTTAAAGGTGTCATGTGCAACACATCACATAATTAGGCCTACCTTACTTTGCACCTTCAAATTAATCTATCGTTTCATTTGAAAATTCTAAGCTACAATGTGCACTACAGCCCCAACCACAGAGAGAATGGGAGTGGAATATAATCCCAGGGAATCTTGTAGAAGGGTTGCCAACTCCAAAAAGAGAAGAGATAAGAGGAAAGGTAGAAAGAGGACATTATAAAGCTGGTGAGTAGGCAAGAGGAAAGACAAGAAAAGCAGAAGGGAGGTAGATGTAAAAATGAGAAAATTAAGAGGCAGAGTAGAAAAGTTTTAGAGTAGTTAGCTAAAAGAGCGAATGTGAATGAGGATTCTGGTCAGCACTTAACATCGAGGTCTTCAGCGCTGGTGAGGGTTGACATGATGTATGGAGCAACACCAGAATGAAGGGCGGGGGACAAACTGCATCGTCCGGCATGATTCTCACATGCAAAATTTCGGGGACTGGCCCTGCCGGGAATCGAATCCGGATCGCCTTGGTGGGAGGTGAATGGTCTGACCATTCAACCACCACGGCCCCAGCTAAAAGAAGAGCAGTGGTCGAGAGCAAGAAGCAGTATGTATACGCTAGTAGGGGCGAATGTAAAGTGATGGGCAGAACAAGGGCGAGAGATGCTCTTCCCACCACGTGCACTACACTAAAGAGCCAGTACAACTTCTCACTCAACTCGCTTGTTTTCACATCAAAATAAAAATTAATTTCCTTCAAAATTTTACCATTAGTCATACATAACGTGAAGTTTCCTACAGACATTTTATATTTAACGTAAGTGCCCTAGTTGATCTGTAAAAAAATTATAGTTTCACAATAGGTATTTCTCTCAGAAAACACACTGAAACCCAGTTTGTTAAAAAGTGTTCTAAATTTCTGTTTGTGGAAAATTGCTAGGAAACATGCTATCATTGCAAAATAATAATACGTATTAATATGAAGTTTTGCTAAAGAAATTAAATTTTTTTAAATATTTTACTGATAGATATGGCAAATGTACATTTTACTCTTGCATTTATTGTGTTAATTTTAGAACAGTACGGATTGATACTGAACTGAACTAAATATAGGTTTCTGTTAAGTGTAAACATAAACATAAAGTTATTTTGGTCTTCACAAGTGGTTTTATTGTGTGCATTATTGTTGAATGACCATAACAATATAACCAAGATTTTAGACCTTAAAATTTAAATAATGGTGAGCTAGTTCACTCATGCGAAATATAACAAAGTATTGTAAAATATATCTTTAAAATCTCAAATAAATACGTATTAAATGATAACACTATTTCAAAAGAAGTAACAATCCTATATTTAGCCAAAGACATTGTGATATAATTTTGCTACCCAATACAAACATTATTACTGAATAAAAAACTCATGTAAATGGTGTCATAAGACAAGTACATAACACAAATTTTTTTTAAATATACTGACATTTTAACAGAACAGTGCCACTAATTTACTAGAATCGGTTCACTGAATAATAAATTACAGAATTTAAATAATTGCATCCACAGTACAAAACTTTCTTTAAAAAGTTACTTATTGTTACAGACACTGGCTTTGTGCATCTCTGTAAAAATTTACCATGTATATGGAACTTTCCATAAATACAACTGGTTGGCGTACATAAATTTGTAGAAAATTGTGGGAGCTTTCTTGAGTATATTTAATAGCGCTTTTCCGTAAGAAATGTATTAGTTATTTTAATAGGGAGGAATGAAATACGTGCTACGTTTTACATTGCTACATAACTAAACAAATCCTCCCAAACATTTGCAAAATCATTTAAAAAAATTTTTAAATACAGTTATTTGTTACACAATGTTGCGAGCCGCGACTATCTTGTTGGGCGATGTAAGAAGATACAGTGGCAGCAGAGCTAAGGGACCTCCAAATGCACTGTACAGGTCGTGTTACCTTGTGTGGCGCTGCAGCAACCACATGCAGGCCACGATTATCATGCAAGCAGTGTAAGCTGATATAGCAGCGGTAAGAATAAAAGGGATCTTGGCGTGCACTGTGCTGCTCATTTTACCCTTTTGCGATGCACTGCATGTCTATCTCAGGTTTCAAAAAAGACTCGAATGACAGAAGATATCACGGCCTATATAGCTTTCCTGTGTGTACTCTCTTCTGCACGATGGTGCTTGACCCAGATACAACCTGCTTCTAAGAGCTTTGAGATAGAGACTTGCTGCGAGAATTATAGACTTTAGATTAAGGATATATAACAGAACTGCGGCAGACACAGGAGAGTTTTTGGCTGCAGGTGTCTGGTGAGAGGTATGGCGATAGTGACAGGTTGCCAGAAGAATTCAAGAGTGTTCAGCGAAATTGCCTGCGGCAACGAGTAGTGTGGAGTGGGAGTTCCGGGGCCACAAGAGGACCATCAGTGTGTTCTTGGGAAAGAACATTGGGTCCACCATTTGTGAATGGTCAGACACACATTCCTTGTACAGAGGACTGTGATTATATTATTTAGATTTTGTAACCTTTATGTAAATAGTAGTTATTTGTGTTGATGTTTTTTTAATAGTAATTAATTATTAGTGAATACAGATATTATTTTGGTGTATATAATAGTACATAAATTAGGTTAGCTTTATTAATTTTATTTTCTGTTATCAAAAACCTCCATCCCTCAGCGTACCTAGCCCCAACTTGTAACAATAGTATACCAGCTGTTAAGGTGCGGTAGTACCACACACATCTAAAAAAGCTTTTCTTTTCTTCCTTTTTTTGCTTTTTTTCTGTAATTTAGGATCACTTGGTTAAAGAAATCATTATAGCTCTTTAAAAACACATTAAAGTACACTGCCGTAAAAATATAACTCATAAAACAATGACAACTTAAATTTGTAGACACTGAAAATATTTATGGAAATAATTTTCTTAGACCTGATATTGAGTGCAATAATTGGATATATTTAGTAAGTTTATCCCTCCTCGCCCTCCAATATTTTGTTTAATTCTGCCACCTCTCGATACAGTAAAATTTTGAATTGCTTAGTAGCTAAAATTAAATTTGTAATCTTAGTCGAGTGTGACACGTGGTTTGTAATTACTCGTTACATATTTGGTTACTTTAAACTGTATCTTGTACTGCCAGGTGTTTAGTAAGAAACCGCCCCAGTATTTGCATTTAGTGATTTTAGTTAAAGATTAAAAACTAAATTATATCATGTTATCCAGGCCAGGAATTAAATCTGCATCGTCCTTAATGCGGGTCCAGTGGTTTACTATTGCGCCACATCGCTCAGAAGTAACCATTTAAATGATGTACTAGCAGTTACTGGGTTCCAGTGACTACAGCAATAGCTTCGGACGAAGGTCACCCAGGTTCGATTCACAATCATGTCAGAAATGTGGTAAATGCTGCAGAACCACAGTTTTCTCCGGATATTCCAGTATCCTCTATGATTACATTCCATCACTGCTTTAGCTGCACTCCACTCTCTTTGGCACTAAGTACCTACAGCCTAAGAAATTACAAAAATGTTAATATAAGGTTTTATTGTTGTTATGCTTACACTATAAATACTTATTACGGATTTCATTCACGAAATGGCAATCACAAACTCCAGCTATTACCGTACCAACAAATTGATAGTAGAAACCACAGTGAACTAGTAATAATACGAACAAAATTCACTGCAAATAAGTGTGAGCTACATTTGAAACAATGGCATCAGTTATTTAATTTGACGTTAAGTGAACGGAAGTGGTTCATTTCTCACTGAATAAGATTTTAAAGTTCTGAAATAAAAGTTCAACATACTGCATCAACAAATGTTACCTACATTTCCAATGTACTTTCTGCTGTATGTCTTTGTTGCGAATGTCAGTTCAGAGTCTCTGTCACTTATTATGATGAATTTTCCTTAATTCATTTCTTATTAAATATTTGGCAAGATTTAACTGAAAATATTTCAATAGGGACGTAGCTAATTACTTTATCCTTCATTTTCGAAAAATTAAAGTGTAAATATGAAATAATTAAGCTAACTTAAATTTTAAGATAAAAATTCTTTCTCACCAACTAATAAACACTAAATAACTCCCATCCATTAATACGCACCTAATAAAGAAACATTCCCGGTTAATCGTCACATCCTTCATTTATTAAATGAAAATTAACATTATTACAAAAGATGTAAAGCAGCCTCTTAAGTATGTGTTGCTAGAAAATAGCATTTGATTGCAAATGTTTCCTTTGTGAAAAACCCTAAATGCATGTTTCATAGATCACGCTCGTAGTGAGGTGAGAGGATTTACCGGCCCATCAACAATGATGTCCTAAGAGCCGACGAGGGTGAAGTGAGGTGAGAGGATTTACCGGCCCATCAACTATGATGTCTTAAGAGCTGATGAGGGTGAAGTGAGGTGAGAGGATTTACCGGCCCATCAACAATGATGTCTTAAGAGCCGATGAGGGTGAAGTGAGGTGAAGGGACAACACAACAGCCATGCCCGAGCCATGATTTGAACTCAGGACCTCTCGCACCTTACAGTGGCGCGTAACCAAATACGCTAACGCAGGCCAGCTTCTCGCTCATAATCTTCTGGAAGAAAGTATATTGAATACACTAATGCAATATTTACATTAATTTTGTCTGCATATTTAAATCACGTGATTCACTCTTATTGCAGTTCTGAATACCTAGGTACCTGGTAAATAATATCTGCAGTCTTTCGATCATAGTTACTACAACATGCCGCTGCACAGTTGTTCTTGCTTTTACTCATTGCTGAAGAGGATAGTGTGAAGAAATGTAAACGAACATTTACGAAAATTATGTCATATGTTCACAAAATGGAATTAGTCACATTTCAATTAACAGTCTTACAACGTACAAATGATTTTTAAAATAATTTTAATCACGTGCAAAACATCACATTTTCACATGTATAGCATTTGTAGCGGAAATAATGTCAAATAATTATAAGCAAACAGTGTCCGCTTTTAAGAAGCGTTGTCACACACTGCACTCCACAAAGCAAGTAAGCACACACTTGAGTGGCAACTAAAGAAAATCACAAATTCTGATGTTTTGTTTACTACCCGCAGTAAGCATAAACCGCATGTCCTCCCTGTGACGTCATGGAGTACGAATGTGGGGAAGGAAAAGAGAGTGTGCGAGCTCGTAACGGTCTACCCGACGTATTCTATTTACCTTGGACAGTAAGATTCAGGGTAGAGGAGATGTTGGCAAGCTGCTAGAGGAAGGAAGAACCAAAAGTGATCTTCTTGGGCAGTTCAATCTTTAAGGGGGTGGAGTTGAAGGAAGTCAGGAGGGGACAGCTATACAAGAAAGCACTTGGTGGGACAAAACTCAGGAATCTAGGTGAAAGGGTGATTAACATAAGGGAAAGATGCAGTCAAGGTGATGAAACACTGAATGTGGGGGGGGGGGGGGGAACCCCGCCCAGTGCGTGGGGGGGGGGGGGGTGCGGGGGGGGGGGGGGGGGGGGGGGGGGCAATCCAGCTCATTCGTTGGTAGGGGATGCAGTCCAGAGGGTAAGGGTTTGTTGAGCAAGGCGAATGAGAAATTCCCAATAGCAAGGATAGTGGTTAGTGGCATGCTGGCCAGGTATGGGGTAAAATATGTAAAGGAAAAGACAGCAAGAAAGCTCTATGTAACAGTGTGTGCACGGATCTGAGAGCCACATTAGATAGCAGGAAATGGAATGGAGACAGCAAGAGGAAAGACATAGGGGAGGACTGCTGGGGATAAACAATGTAAAAGTAGAAGTGATGAGTAACGTGATGCAGAATGGCAGCGCAGTTAAGTGAACACAGACGTGGCACAGGCAGTCGAGGAACCTACTAGGTGGAATGAAGAGGGGTGTAGTCAGTATTAGATGTGGTGTTAGTTAGGCCTAGAAATGCTACTGTCAGTGCAGTGGTACTCTAAGGGATTCAGTGACCACAACATTCCAGTAGTGGGGTTGGAGATTGGGGGTGAAATGGCTGAGGAGGTTATACTTTATCCATTCCAAGATTGCAGCTTGTGTCACTCCGCCTGTTCACGCACTTGAACGGTATTGGCTGTGCGACAAACAGTCGTACCACCTCCACGTGTTTCACGAGCTATCGACTGGCGACTAGTGGAGAAACCGAATCGTGCCTCGCTGCAGAGGAAATGGAATCACGACGGATGTTGGCGTCATCGCGTAAGTCGTAGTTAATCCATTTCATGCACACAGAGTGATATTAACTTATATTACAAAGGATTAAAAAAAAATTCAACTGAACAATTAAATCACCTACCTTGAACTAAAACACAGCAATTTATTTTCTGCTGCAACGACACTGTTAACTAACCAGCCAACCAATGATCGAGAGCTCCCCTGCAACAGTGTTTATATCTGCTGCAATCTTGCACTGGATACAGTATAATGTTAGAGTGGTGTGGCAGCATGGGTAAGGAAATAAGCTGAGAGCAGAACTTTTTTTAAGAGAGAGGTTTTAAAACTGGTCTAAAGGAAAAAGTGTAATTATATTGTGGAGGGAATTTGGTAAGATAATTGATGAAATGAGGGTAACATCTATACAGTGGAAGAGGATAGGTGCTGAGGGAGGGTCCACCGTATTATGGATGGAAGATAAAGATGTGAAAAAATAAGTCTATAAGAAGATCAGTGAGTGGAATTTACTTTCGAAGAAGTTGGTGAAAGGTGAAGGAGGTTGAAAAAATTAGGAACCAAGCTTGCCAAATTACAAACTAAATTATAACTATTGGCTCATCCTCTGGATATACAGCACGTATTTATGGGCCTTCATGTAGCTAAAAGGAAGATTCTGCCCTATCTGCAATAGCTGTTGTCATGCGGCATGGTATTATGGCAACTAAGCAAGTCTATCACGTCATGTTATGTTTACTCTCTATATTTTATTTAAAAAGACCCGGGACGCTACATTTTTTAATTAGTGACAAAAAAAGTCGGACCTCCGCTAATCAGAAATCAAAACAGACAAACTCATGTTTCGGCAAATCTACCCATTTCTAAAGTAATTATAATAACAATAATAATAATTTAATCCTGCTACTAGGCAAGCATCCGGAGGCAAGCATCCAAACACCCCTACAACATCCTCTCCAAAGCCCTCCTGAACTGTCTGTCCCACACTCCCGATGACACCACCACCTCCTGAAACAAATTTCACTCCCCGACCTTCCTAACCAGCATCGACTGTAGTCCCCGCCCCGTCCTCCGCCAGACCCACTATATCTTTTTACTGTTGTTGCCTCTACCTCTATATCCACCCTTTTCTAGATGTTCAGCTATTGCACTCCATCCTCCATCCAGTCCCACTATCTTATACATCCTAACCAATCTTTCCACCCTCCTCCTAGCCTTCAGTGAGTTCCATCCCATATCCCTCATCATCACTAATGGCCTGAAACTACTTTCATCCTCTCCATCCTGCCCCCACCTTCTCCACTTACCCTACACCCATCTAGCTGCCCTTCTTTGCACCTTCTCCAGTTCCTTCATCTCCACCTCAACATGGGGGTCCCACTCAGCTGCAGCGTACTCAAGAACAGGCCGGACCATGGTGGTTCCCCTTAATATCCTACCCATCATTCCTAGCACTTTCCTATCCTTTGCGACCACTCTCTGAACTTGGCTTTTCCAACCAAGATTTTCATGTACAACTACTCCTAGGTACTTAGACTCAGATTCCTCGCCTATTTCCTGCCCTGCCCAACTACAGACTTTCCTGCTCTTTAGCCTTTTCCTTGTAAACAGCACGAGTTTAGTTTTCATAACATTTATCTTCATTTTCTTTTCAAGTGTCCACAGCCTTATC
Source organism: Medauroidea extradentata (assembly GCA_003012365.1). Classification (NCBI taxonomy): domain Eukaryota; kingdom Metazoa; phylum Arthropoda; class Insecta; order Phasmatodea; family Phasmatidae; genus Medauroidea; species Medauroidea extradentata. The sequence goes on along the minus strand of PNEQ01082200.1, from coordinate 3,796 downwards.
CGCTCAATATCATTCTGTAACTTGTTCTCGCATCCCACCCTGAATAGAGCACACAATCATCAGCAAGTAATCATATTCTGCCAGTAACCTCCAAACCTATATCATTAACCATTATTGTAAACAATATTGGACCTAGGACACTCCCCTGTGGCACCCCTGAAGAGACCTTTCCCTCAATTGACACAGTACCCCCCACTTTCACTCTCTGAACACTTCCCTTGAGGAAATCTCCTATCCACCCAACCAACCTCTTTGTCTTCTAATAGGTCATCCACCTTTTCAAAGTCAATAAAACAGGCATCCACTTGTTTTCCCACATCAACAGCTTTCACCAAGTCCTCCAACAGACCGGCCAACTGAGTCTCACATGAATATCCTTCTCTGAAACCATGTTGGTATTCCCTCAACCAGTTCTTTTCATTTGCCACCTTAACTACGTACTGTGCTACCAATTTTTCCATCACCTTCCTGGTATTCAATGTAAGACTCACTGGCCTGTAACTGCTGGGATGTGTCCTATCCTCCCCCTGCTTGTATATTGGTAACACCAGTGCCTCCTTCCATTCTAGTGGGAGCTTACATTGTTCCAATGGCCTGTCAAACAGCACTTTGAGATATTTACTCTACTCCTTTACAGCAAACTTTAATGCCCCATTTCCAATACAGTCTGGTCCCACAGCTTTGCTACTTATCAGCCTTCACTTGTATTCTAAATTTATCACCTCTTTTCCTATCCCCCTTATCATTCATTTGCCACGCGTCATGTTGCTCAAAGATATCCAGGTATTACTTTGTAACATCAGCCTTCACCTTGTCTGTTGATGCGACCAGACCCTCCCTACCTTTCAACTGTGGAATCCCTCCTCTCATCTTCCTAACATACCCATAGAACTGTTTCCAGCTCGTATCTCTCCCTAGAGCCATTATGTACCCCAAGTACTCGTTTTTTGCTCGTTTAATTTATTTTTCTAGCTCTCTTCCCATCTCCTTTAATTGGTCCCTAGTCCTCATTGCCCCTATATTTTTCCACTCTGCATGGAATTTTCTACATTTCCTTTTCGTTATTTTTATCTCCTTAATATAATATTAAGTGACAAATTCCTTCAGTGTTGTTTCCAGAATTATTTTAAAATTTTCCCACAAGATTTCTATATTTTCATCCTTAGACCATTCACCAAATCTTTCTGTAAGATGGTTTTCTGCCTCTTTACTGTCCCCCTATTTGAATTGCCCTATCACCTTGTACCCGGGATCTACTACTTTTGGTTTATCAATTTCAATCTCTACTACAGGGATGTCATGACCAGAGATTCCTTCTAAAACTACAGCATCCCTTATAGCATCCCCAGGCCTGACCAACACCACGTCCAGTACTGCCCCGAATGCTCTCCAGCTTGCCTCGTAGATGTTACCACTGCCTGGACAAGCCCCCTATTTACCAGCGCAGCTGCCATCCTCTGCATTACATGTCCCATTTCCTGTACCCACTGCACACCAGGCACGTTCAGATCCCCTGCTACCATAACCCACTGCCTGTCCCTAAACCTGTCAAGACTCTCCTTGATCACCTCAATTTCCTGCCATCCCTGGCTTTGAGGCCTGTACACAGCCAATAGTATTATATTCCTACTCCTCCCACTTACATTAATTTGAATCACTTCCGCTTCCTCACTGATAAATTCTACATACCCTAGCGAAACCTTTCCTCAAACAAACCAAAATTCCTCCCCTTCTCCTGCCCTTCTAAATATAGTAAACCCATCCTGCTGAATTTTGCTGTCCAGCACTTCATCCCTTAACCATGTTTCCACAGCAACCACAGCATCTGCTCCGTAACCTTCAACCTTACTCCACAGACTGTCCAGCTTATTGTAAAGACATCTACAGTTGACTACTATAACCTTCAAAGCTGATTCAACTAACCTCCCCTTTGTGACCTGTCGTTGCTACTACTGACTACTCTTCACCCTACTCCTCTCAAGGCAGCCAGCTGTCTCTTTACCAAGCACATCTCCCAGCACTCTTTTACCATAATCCGTAAGGTGCACTTGGTCCCAAACAATGCTACCCCTGCCTACCCACAGCCTGCTGTCCACAAAAGACTGGACTGAAGTTAGCTCTATCCGCTCCCGGGCTGGCGCGAAGTTTGGAGCAAAAAGGGCATATGTCGTTTAGCCTCATGCGGACAAAGAAAAAAATTTATATAAAAAATGGCCTTGGTAACACAATGGGGGCTATGTACGATCATTAATATGGTTATGTACTTAAATTAACACATTTTGTAGCGCTATATATCGTAGGGGGGCTTGTCATAGCCTTCCGAAGGCGAAATGTACGCAATTTTCGAGTGCGCCGACGAAGAAATAAATTTATATTGAAAAAACTGGCCATTATAAAACTATGTAATCTTTTTAGTAAGCCTATATACTTTATTTAAAAACAATAATATAACGTCATCACCCAGCAACGCTAACAAATTAATATTTTATAACAGTATTGAACACTTCTACCTGCCAAGCACCAGAAAAAAAAAACAATTGTGTGAGACGACAGATGCCGGTGTTTTTCAATATCTCAACATAACTTCCTTTTCATTCTATTTTAATATCAAAATAAATTATTCTGGCAACAATACTGTATACGATTCAGCATCGTGTCCTGAACAGCTTTCTACGAAACGGACGTGTGCGTCACATTAAAAAAAACTCCACCATCCGATTGTTTTGAACTTTGAAGTAAACAAAAACATCATCCCACCTTCCGTTATTCTCTAATATCACTGTCAGTAGGCGTATTTTAGCGGTTGAATTGGTAGCGGTACCTGTGAACAGAGCATTTTAGCGCTCCTGTTTACAAGGGTGTTTGCAAACATGCTGCAACCAGGCTGAGGGTGTTTGCACGTTTCTGGCAAACGAGGCAGGAAGACGGTTACAGGGTTTATTCACAGGATGTTTACAATTACTGTTATTTCCTGTTTTGTTTCGAACAAATCTGAAACCAAAACAAACTGTATTTATGTGAAATATGGACGAACTTAAGTTATTTTAAAATAAAATGATGCAATATTAATTTTTCATCATATACTGGTGCACAATTAAATTTATTTCTACAATTTATTATGTTGTACATGCAAAAAATATAGTGAAAGTAGTTTATTTTCCAATAAACGTATTCGTGAAGAAGTATTTTCCTTTATAAAGTCCAATTCTATTCCTGATAAGACAATAACAAGTTCACAATTTCGTAACTCCATGGTGGTAGCCATTTATGTTTACTGAATATTGCATTTTAGCGATTTCTTGTAAATGCAAACAGATTCGGCGTAGCCATTTGCATTTTAGCGATTTCTTGTAAATGCAAACACTGTGATGCAAACCAACGACCTAGAAATAGGTCGTTGATGCAAACAGATTCGGCAAACGCTTGCTAACATCTTGTGACCAATTCAACCGCTAAAATACGCCTACTGACAGTTCGCCAGTGTCCGTGAACAATAAGGGAAAATTAAATTGAATGACATATATAATTTCCAAGTTTATTTAAATTTAATTTTACTACAGTTTCGTATTTGGGGTCTATTCACTAACTTTTAAGGTGACCGTAACTTGAGAGTTACGGCCAGTCACCTTAACATTTGCCGTAAATTTTCCCGGAGCGATTCAGTAAGCATTTTGCTTACCTTAACTTGAAAGTGAGCGACCGTAAGTTAACAGATGGGTTCTAGGGTGGTGTTAACTTACTGGCTTGCCGTAACTTGTTTACAAATGTGTAAAAAATCATGGCGGATTAGTGAGGT